>WURT03122101.1:0-11747 GCA_009936505.3 Holothuria glaberrima | reverse complement strand
AACTGGTAGCACGTGTAATTTTCACCCGATGTAAACAAAGATAGCACAGCACGCACGCGCATAGCCATCAAGAGCCGTATTTCGACTCGAGCTACCATTCGCGTTACTGGCTCCACACGCATGCGTATAAGCCCCAACTGTTGACGTCAAAGCGACTCGAGACATGACTCGAGTCGCCCAGTCGAACGCACCTGTTGTGTTTGTTAAAGTTCCTCATTCGCATCTTGTTATTTGCATACACATATTGCGCAATGTTCATCGGAATTAACCCTAAACAATTTGGTCACAAAACTTACGGTGGCTTCAAAGTTCAATTTTCATTCCGTGTTCTTTCCAATGGTTCACGATATACATGTATTAGAATCCCCAGCAAAACAGTATAGCCTAATAGTAAGTTATAGAGTTATTTATTTGATGTGAAGACATTTTCTATAAGGTGTCATAAATATCTATGGTAGCGGGAGTTGGAGCGTAACTTATTGATCTCCAAAGGAGACTTCAAAAATTTTCTTTTTTTATTTTATTATACATTTCCTAATTGAAATCCTTTTATGGAAAGCTTGCTGTTTAGCAACAATCCTTTTAACTATCGCATCATTAACCGTGGATGGACAGGTCATTAATGAAAGCATTTTAAATTTTGGTGACACATCTTTGCGGTGGCTTAGAATTTGCATCTCGGGAAATCATGTTTTCAACCGCGAAAATAAAAAAGCTCTTCTGTCCATGCCCCGTGACAATGCCAAGTGTCAGAGCTTCCATGTAGTCATGAGCTTGATGGACTCCTTGTGCCCACTCCGTCTGCACCCTCTGAATGGTCATTTCTGGTCATCTAAGCAACGTGTTTAGCAAAAAAAAAAAAAATGGACACCGCACCCTGACTCATGTGACACTTAAATGGATAGTTTTGAGGCATTGAATATCTACGTGTTACAAAAGCACCTCCAAATATTCCTGCTCTCTCTGACAGAAATCCCTAGAACAGTACAGCGATATGTGGCTGTTCGAGTGGCATCATGTACAATTTTGTCCTTCCAAATAAGACACCAGCATCCTACAGTTGTGGTTGTTCGGTCCTTCAGTTTCTACAGAATATTAATGATTTTAACTATTACTATTTCAAAGTTCGTTTCATACGGATTCCACATTCGTATTTTGCATTGTTATAAACTATAACAATCGTTTAACAGCGCGGTCATGGTGGAGTTTGGACAATATTTGCAGCAATAAACTAGAAATGCAGTTACAGGAACCGTAACCACTGAATGTAATCAGTCCCCCAGATGTCACAAGGAATTATTGAACTGAAAAAGAAATCACTCCACAACGGATCACTTTAACAGAACTGTCTTTTTTCAAAGATTCAGAATACAAGATTACTACCACATTATGCCTGGTACAGAGTACAAGACTGCAGTATGAAAACTGATCACAATATCAGTTCAGATAGGCCCAAAAGGCTGAGAATATTGATCTTGCCAAATTACTAGTATTTAGGACCAGCCCACTCAATGGTTCAATCATTCAGGTGCCGCGTTCCCTGTCCAGGCTACAACTATATCACTACGTTCAAGGCCTAGGCCTACAATACAATCGCCATCGTTACTACAAAAACGTCATGAAGGGGTGATGAAATGACAACCCCACTTCTCGGCAGACATTTTCAAAAAAAAAGGTTTGTAGGCCTCTAACAGTCTCTGCATGTATACAACGAGGGTAAGGCCAACACCAGTGGTGTAGTCAGGGGGCGATGGGGCGGTCCCCCCAAAAATGAGGGGAAAAGAGGAAGAAGAAAAAAGAAAAACAAAAAGGGGGAAGAAGAGGGAAGAGAGAGTCGGCAGTGGTAGCGCTCCTGGAGACTATGAAGGGGTGGGAAGAAGGATGTAAAGCCCAGGAATGCAAACAAGGTATGGATTCAACGCAGGCCCCTTGACCCCGTGCGTATAGCGCGAACGCTCCCTTGCATAAGACCTTTCTGATTCATATGAGTCATATATAAATTTAAGCCCTTTCGACAAATTAAAGACGCTGCGAGCATTACGCCACTCAGGGGCTTAGGCTTGGAGGATGGAATAAAATTCTCAGGAAGTTTTCAGATGAAAAATTAAAATCATTCCTAAAAATATAGGAATTCCTGGAGATATATTCAATTCAATTCCAGCATCAAATATAGCACCATTTTGCATCTAGCCCACCTTCCGATAGGCAAATTTTCCCCTTACACCCCTCCCCCAGGACAGCGATCAGTCATCATTTCATCCATCCCCCCCCCCTCGATGAAATCTTGGCTACGCCCTTGGTCAACACAAAGTGTACAGCATCCTATTCGACTAGGGCTGTCCTTACAACTAATAGGCTTGAGTTACTTTCAGCTGTTTATTTCTGTGTCAGTTACTGTAGGGGTCGATAACATCAACAAATGAATGCCGCTCGAATGGCCTACGCTGTTTTCGATAAATGCAGCTGTGATCACAGACCGAATTATAGGAACGTCCCTATACCTTGCTTTATGGCTGTGATAGGGTACACTCTTAAAAAGTTGAGTAAAATTTCCTGAGCAAAGAAGAGGTTGGCAAAAGTTTTCACAATTTTGGGCAAAAGAACAGAAAAACTTACTGTCACACCTGCTGACAAACATTTTAAGATTCCTCAGTTTGAGCACATTACTTAGCCTAATTCATTCAGACGTTTTAGACATTGAAAAATCTTTATAGTCTTATTTTGCCATGCAAAGATCATCGTTTTCTTAGTGACTGCTTTACAATTACGTGATAGTTAATATACAGTACTAGCGACAGTTCTGATTATTAAACTGCTTCTTCAGATAATGTGTCACAAAGAAACTGTCCCGTGACCTAATATCTGATCTTGTGTAATTACAATATGTTAATGAGAAGCCGTCGCTTCCATAAACATAATTTACATGCAGGTAGGCGTGACACTGAGTAGCAAGGTGAAAATGCATCTGTATAATTTTAATTTCTCGTTTCATTGAACATTAGGCGTACTTTTCACACAATTAAAACGAAGGCCTAATTGTAGTTACCCGGAAGTATGACCTGTTGGTTCAATTTATGAAAAATACTCTCATACCCATATCAAAATGTATTTCTTAAAAAATCACACAAATATTCCGTGTTGTATGTCTCATCCGGCAGCGGTTCTTCAACACGTACTTTTAAAGATATTGAAACTATTGCTAAGCTTTTCATCCATGTTTAGCTGCAGTTCTGATTATGTTTCATTCGGTTGCAACGCTCATAAATAAAATATAGGCAACTACATTGGCATCATCCAGTAACATAAACATTATTCAGTAACAGAATAGACCAACAGAAAGGTTTTTTTTAATACCCATTCTTTGTCATATACTCGAAACTGTCTATGGAATACTGAGTCACTAAATTTGACCGTTTTAGTATATAGAAAAGGAGTGTATGGAAGAGCATGCATCCGAGCAATATAACGCGGAATCCTGTTCAAAGCTTAGCATCGTACTTGCTCTGCAATTTGTATTCAGTGGCTCATTGCGTTAATATCGATTAGTTTGTGACGAGTTTGAAGGGAATCATTGCATGGCAAATCTGTTAACTACCCATGTATATCACTACCTTAGCTAACGAAAATGTGAGGATTGTAGTTTTTGTGGGCAGAGATTGCATATGATTAATATCTAACATGGTCGTGTCTGGTCTGTAGTAATAAATGATTGCAGTTATTAATTACCCTATAGTTGCCATTTCTGCCAGTGGTGTGTCAGATGTGCAGAATCTCTAAGTTTGACCATTTACCATCAAGATGTGAGAAATTCTCAACAGGTGTGAAAAAAAATATCACTTTTGCAAAAACAAGCTCAATAAGCGACCTTTAACCGTCTTTTTCTTAGCCTGAACATAGACAAACTTATCGGTGTAGGCGGAGTTTCTGTAATTTTGAAGTGTTGCCTAAGTGTGTGGCAGCGAGGTGAAGGTTCAGGTCGTGTGAAATACGATTTGAAACGTTGACTAATTAGGTACAACGGGTATAATCCAGGAAGAAGAATTATTATGATCACATGTATACATGTCTCCTTGATAATAGACACGGTCAAAGGAGGCGATCCTGGGGGATGTATCCCCCGCCAAATTGGGGTGGGATGCGTGAAGTATACTTCCCTAGTTAACATAGACGAGGCCTTTTTGTTAAGGACAATTAGTGTGACTCGATGTATACCAAGATGTTGCATATTTTGTTCAAAATGTTGTCAAAAGTTGTATGCGCGCCAAGAGCCCTTTCAAGTTATGGTAGGTCCTATAGTGCGTTCTTCTGTTATAGTTTGGATTCATATAGCAAACTAGAGAACCCCTGAGTTATTAACCATTACATACGTAATCTACACGTGTTCTGTAAATATTGAGAACAGGAAATTCATTCTCAATCATGTAGGGCCTAGTTGATCTTTTTTGTTCATTCCATGGTACTTATAGTAGTCCAAAGATTTTGATCAATATCTCGTCGGCAAACGATGCATACAATACAATGCAAATAAGCTTCGATAGGGGTCACCCTCCTGGACATTTCAACTGTTTCATTCTTCAATGATGACGAATTCTTTTCTTCAGCTAACTTTTCAAATCATAGGTGTATACAGGGACTTAACACAATACATTAAATATTTTATGGAGCAAAACATGCTATGCAGACCCGTAGCGGCATGGCCGTACGGGCGAGGGGGAAGGGGGAGGCTACCGGTCGTAGAGCTCTGGTGGAACCAAGGGCACCACCCGGAGAACTAGATCTCATCGCCAAAGTTCTTAATATTTCTTTTATGTTGCATTAAAGACTAGCAATTAACAAAAGTGTTT
The DNA here is from genome assembly GCA_009936505.3 of Holothuria glaberrima. Lineage (NCBI taxonomy): Eukaryota > Metazoa > Echinodermata > Holothuroidea > Aspidochirotida > Holothuriidae > Holothuria > Holothuria glaberrima. Next base: position 6,903 of record WURT03122101.1, on the reverse strand, counting down.
AAAATGCCACCGTTTGTTAAATGGGGTGGAACCCTAACATGTAAGCACACGGAAAGGTAGCACACGGCAACTGTATGGAATCTAGCTTTCAACAATTTTTCGTTCCAAATCCAGATATTTTCCTGACATGTTAATATTTTTCAGGAAGATGTATACAAACAAAAGCAACAAGTAAATGCAAGTGATCTTGATGGCACTTCTAAGCTTTCGTAGTTTTTCATTTTCAGCAGACGATATTATCACAGCCTTAAAGGAGGCGGCGAACCAACACACATGCATAATTTCATACACTTCAATTCCCGTTAAGCATCGCGTAGTACGTAGTCTCGGGGGCAAAGGAGAACTATATTTAGACGAGTCTAGTTTCCGATAACTGCATTTTGAAGGATAATAGCTAACGGGACAAGATGGTTGTATTTAGCATTATCTGAAAACGTGATTGTGTGTGCAAAACCTTTACAATGGGAAAGAGGAGACGAAAGGTAAGAATAGCTCACATTGTACTACAGTCTCAAAGCGCCAGGTCCAAGTTGTAAGGTTGCCTCCTAACTGCGGTTTGCTCTATACCCGGGCAAGGTCGAATAAAGGACTCCCTGACTACTGATAGAATTATCCGACAGAAGACTTAACACTATAGTGAAGTCTTGTATTGCGAGTTCAAATTAATCATGAGTACGAGTCCAGGCAATTTTGCAAACCCATGAGTAAGAGTACGTACTCACTACAAGTCTACTATAGTGTTGGCACTGTAATATGTAGCAGCTATGGTTAGTTAGTTAGTTAGTTAGTTAGATGAGGTTTAACGGCCCAGTTTCCAACCAATTGGTCCAAGTTGAGCCGGCCAAGGCTTTTTTCCAGTTGTGACTCACTGGCTTGTTTTCCCTCACTCCATTGCTTATGCGGAACATCACGCACAACGGCAGAAGGTTCCATTTTTAAAGTCTTTGGTATGACTCGACCTGGGAATCGAACCCGGGCCTCCCGGGTGAGAGGCGGATGCTCTACCACTAGACCAAACACGCGGTAGCAGCTATGGAGGAATCTTACAACAAATGAAATAATGCCCCCAAAATGCAAACAAAGAAAGAGAAAATGCAAACAACTAGACTTGTACTTTTAGGGACTTCAAGTTAATTTCTGCCCATCTCCAGTGTTTACTGCAACCTTCCCCATGTTTGAAAAGGCTCTTAACGGTTGAATGACATGGGGAAACCTTAGAGAGAAGTCGAGGTGAGGGGAAACGGGGAGCGTATACTGGATCCGGCTGTCGCCAGGTCAAAAACAGTTCTTTTTTTCAGTTCAAGGGGTAGTAAGGAGAATGAGATTAAGATTAGACCTTATGCCTATGTTATATTGTTTCTACTATACAATGCGTGACTGGTACATAGCTTCATTGGTTAAAGATTAAAGGCAGGATTCATACTTGCCAGCTGTAGCCTACTCTGTAAAATAATTCTGATACTATGTTCAGTCTAACATTAATCCGACGTTGTTTAGTCTAAATGGTTCGTGTGCTTGTTGGCCTACGATGAGCTACTGTGTAATGTGGCAATAATCTGAGTGAACACAAGTAGATTGGACCCAATGACTCAATTATAGCATCAGAGGAACGTTGCAATATGGGGGTGGGGTCAATTTATGTATGTGTCATATTCATCAAGTTAGTGGCCAGCCTGTTTTGTGCCAAATGGATCTTGCAATTTTTCTGTTTGGTTATTAGTAATGTGCCATAAGCCCAACTGTGGAGTGTATACTAGTACAGCAGTAAACAGGTATAAGCCTACGTAAAGTACACACAATATGTCACTAAGACTAAAACCCTTGATCAGCCTGGGTACATTCCAAAATTATCCAATAAACTTTGCATGCCGTGATGGTCCTTCTTAAAAGTTCAACAAAGACACCTCATCAGATCAAAGGCGGCATGGGGTATATCTGGTATCAGACCTCGTTACCTGATCCATGCCTTCAATTAACACATGCTTGACTAGCCTGTTGGCTTAAACCTATTATGTAACTTGCTTATGTATTTTGGTGGACCATGTACTGCCAATCAATTACTCAAATGTAAAAGCTGACTGTATCAGGTGTGTATGTAGTGTGCTTCATTTTCTCCCTGAGGTGATAAGATGTTATCAGGCAGAGAAGGAGGATGTTACAAACCTTAAGAAGAACAGTTTCATCATGTGAGTGATCTATCTTAATGTATTTAACTTTAGAACATTACCATAGCCCATATGCACATAGTGGGTAATAGTAAATTAGTCATAAACACACCCAGTAATGCACGAGAGCCACGTCCGACAGGTGTGAATCCTTTTAACTTCACCCATATCAATTTCGATACAAGCTCTCCTTTGTTCTTAATCAAACTGGCCCATGTTCATACGATTCCCGAAATTTCCTGAAATTCGTGAAACTAACATTTATGTCAAATTCTTACACTATAAATTGACAATTATGCACATCTGCATGATTGAAACATTCGCGAGCTTGGCAATGTATAGATAACACATGGTACTGATTCAATTTGGCGATAGGAAAATATTACTTTTGCTGATCTCCTACATGGGAAACACATAGCTATTCCGTTAAATTATGTTGATGAATGCAATGTCGTGATTGTGTGCTTTGAGAGAACTTGAAAAATTATGTGCTTCGCATTGTTGTGTCTATGAGACGTGGCAATATTGCAGCAAGGTTACAGTACATTCCTAGGTTGGCGAGACTCCAAAAATAGCCCATAGGTAAATTCCATTGTTATATTAGCATGCGCGTATATAGATCGGGATATTTCCACGCAGTATTTCGCAATAAGGCCTACTTAGGTAAATAAAGCCTATAAAGCCTATAAAGCACAATATTGATCCTGGCCTGGTAGTTATTTAAGTTGTTAACTATGTTAGTACTGCTATACTAACGCATTTGATTCGGGGAACGCTGTCTGGTTTAAGTTTTTGCCCTTCGGCATACAGCTGAAACGTGACTTTTGAAAAAAGCGCCCATGCACTGAAATTGACTACCTTTCGGCTAAAATCATGTGCAAAGGGGGTGTCACTTCCGAGGAACGCAGATGGAGGGAGTGCTATGGCCCCAGAAAGTTCAAAGTTCTTTCTGTTACTGGATAAATTTTGTGGTCCGTCGAGAAAAAGGCCACTTTATTTTGAAATTGATTTACTCTCTTTGGAGATAGGCCTAATCTTATTTAAGGCTGCAACTGAAAAATATGGGGAAACTTTATGATCACAAAGTTTTACATGAAGAAAATTACAGTCGGGTGGGAATATTGCTTTGAATACATTTAACCACAGTTCTTACCACTCCCAGGTTTAGTTGTATTGGGAAGATACTCTTTTCATCTGGAAGTTATTATACATTGTTGGGGTAACCACAAGCTAAGGGTTCTGTGTCACTTCACTATGAACATTTTCACCCTTTTTCGTTCCGAAAAAACGTGAATTTTTGTGGTGAAAAAAAAACACCTTTTCATTCAAGAAAGTCAAGAAAGGCACCGTGGTGAAATGCTTTTAACCAGCTTCTAACCACGTTGAAATTTGAAAGCACCTAAAGATAACTTTCAATTTAAACAAGGTGAAAATACGGTGAAGAAAACCCTCATGAATTGTGCCTTTAATTTAGTGACAGCCTCAACAAACAAATTGACCACAGTTGCCCACCTCACTTGGGTGTCATAGTTGCTTGAAGCACTGAAATTGATGAATAACAGTGCAAGCTTTGGTCTCATGAGGGCTGATCTTGTTACACGGGCTGGTATAATTAGGAATGCAGGGAGATCCCTCTGTTGGAAGTATGCATTACTCAAACCATGGAGCTCAAACTAAGGTAATTATATACTGTAATGTGGCAGGTATGTGGTTTTGTTTGATAGAAGAACCTCCTATAATTGAGCATGGAAGTACTACCTCAGACTTAATTGTTTTAAGAGGTTCAGAACACAGAAGTGGCACACTCTGTACCACATGTTGGAACGCAGTACCTAGGCTACATTCAACCACTCAGGGCCTTTTTTCAATCAATGTAAAAGAATGGGATTAGTGACAAACCTGAATATGGACTAAAAATTTTAAAACAAGAATAAGATTTATTCTCAGTTTTTAAGATATTTCAGTCAAAACATTGTGGAAACAACCTGTGATTGAGCAAAATTTACTACAAATCGGCTGGCAATGAAATACCAACTGTTTAAAATTGCTTCAGTACTATTTTACATTTTCATTACTGATGTTAGAGGGTGCTCCTTGTCTAGGCCTATATATAGGGCCTACAGTGTAGCTGGTCTAGGAAGAAAAAAAGTGATTTTTTCAATGTTGTTGAGGTTTGAAGTACTCTACTAATGCTTAACTTTTCCACAAGTGCCCTAAAAATTTTTCCTGCATTCATAACTGCAGAAGAATAAACCAATAAATACCATCTCTAAAATGATGGACAGTTGTTTCTGATGAAGCATGAAAAGATAGGTTTGAGGCCATGCTACAGCATAAAACTACAGTCTGCTGTAAAATTGACATTAGTGAAATTGTCACATAAATTGTAATGTGTCACTTAGGACTATCATTGGTGGAATTACTACATATGGTGTAGATTAGCCCTAAACCTACATGGAAACATATTGAAACATTCCAACAGTATCAAATTTCAAGGACAAACAGGACATACAATTATAGAGAGAAACAAAAGGAATCTGAGGTAATGTGCCCACTTTACATAATATTCTGCTTATTACAGTTGAAAAAGACATTGCTCGCAAATGAAAAACTGATGAAGATAACATCAAACACAGGATTGCAAAGTCTTCTAGTGAGCTAAGTGCACTTCTCTTCTTTACTACTTGTATTTCTCCAACAGACACTGATTGGTAAACAATTGTCTGATAATTTCCAGAACATTTATTGTTTTACAAGTCATAAATTCACATGCAACTTTTATGTTTTTTGATAAATGTTATAGTCTAAGTGGCTAAATACTTGCTATTATTAAAAAATTAAAAGTTGTTACTTGTTAGTTTTCAATGAATATATTCAGTTAATAACATGCATGTATAATAAATGTGTATCATGTTTTATTTAAATCATGATATTATAATAATTGTATTTTAACATAACATGATCTGTTTACTTTAATTAAACAGACTTTTTTGAAAAGTGAAGACTGGTATTGAGTTGGTAACCTGTGTGGGATAGGCTGTGGCCATTATAAGTAGTGTCGGTGTGGGAAAGTTGATTCAGGTTGGGAAGGAGGAGGGCCCCATACCCATTTTACCCGGGGCCTAGTTCATTGTCAGTCTGCCCCTGGAGTGCACTAGTTTTCCACTTACTCAAATCGTGAAGTCGGAGCTCGTTCGTATTTGCTGTAAACACTTGAAAGTGCGTACACCAAAGATATAAAAAGCGTAAGTGTTATTAGGCTTATCTTACAATATCTTTGGCGTACACGTTATGTTGCGATGGTTGCAAAGGAGGCTCGCTTTCAGGCTCCTTCTGTAGATAGAGTGCCTAAAAAGTTACTAAATGCCTTTTAGTTAAAAGCTACTCTTCGGCGCACTTTGTGTTCATCCTTCATATGCACTTATGTTCCAATTCTCAGTTAACTTTAGAAGATGAGAGCATGCCTGCATAAGCGCACCCCATGCATGCCTCTCGAGTTGGCAATTCTAGCTCCCAACCTTCAAACCTGTTGCACCAAAATGGAATCGAGTGACTATTAATCCTGGCTATTATGACAAAAAAGATTTTAAACTGCAGTTGTAGGTGTGTTGAGTGCGTATTCAGTGCATACACGTGGGTGGGTAATGTCTTTGTTAAATGAAGGCAAACATTGCTATAGTGTTCGTATAATTGTCATATTTTGGCTTGTTTCGGGCTCACCTTTTGTTCTTGTTGTCTCGTCACAACATCCCATAGGACAAGGCTAGTATAACAATATATAATTATCCTGCCCACCATCAACCCCCTGCGTTTTTAGTGTAACGACGGGCAATTAGTCCTGATTACGCTATTTTGGAAAAGATCTATATACGTACACAAACTGCAATTTAAATTTATGATCTGTGTAGTGTGTGTTAATTGCTATTAGTAGACAGTTAAATGCTTTATAAAATTTACACAATTGTTAGCATCCGAACTCATTAGTTCTAGTGCCTACAAGTGTGCAAAAGTTCCATGCTTCCGCGAGCTTCACTCCTTGGTACCCCACAGATGGACACTACAGAAATGGGTCCGAAGGCGTGCAGTTGAGCCTCACATCATTCTTATGGGTGCCTTATGCATGTGTCGAAAGATATCTGTTCTTTTCAGCCAGTTAAGGACGGTGCCACATTAGACAGACCCACGATGTAAAGAACAAAATGGCAAAAGATTTTTCACATTAAGCCTGGTGTCCCTTTGGGGAATGGTACTCCTCAAAGGTAGCCGCGTGTACACTTAGTCCCCGTCCCCCCATATCAAATGCCAAAAGATGAGGAAAGGAAGAAATAAGGAAGCAAAATAGAGACAAGAGAAAATGCTAGGCAGAATTTTCTAGGAACATATTTACATTCATCTTTGTGCAGGTGTTGAGTGGAGCTTCTAACTGAAATAATTCTACTATAAATCTTTGAAAGTGGTTCTAGACGAGACGGTACTGACTCGTCTCAAACCACTTTCATGGAGTTTTCGTGGCTACAATGTGTGAATTAGCTGAATGGCTAAGCAATGGTGTAAGTTTCTAATTCCATGAACGTGGACATAATAATATGCAGTACGCCCTAGGTTCTCAAGGGGTGGCCCGCAATGTCCATGAATGTGGCCTGCGGAAGATTGGAGGGAGCTAAAAACAAGTTCCATTTTCAAAATGGATTTTCCACCTCCGTCTGGACAGCTCTTTTTGCATAACTTTTTGCCAAAT
>WURT03122090.1:0-10124 GCA_009936505.3 Holothuria glaberrima | reverse complement strand
AAATCTTTCACATTGGGGTATTTTCAAACTCCCTTCCAACCTGACATCCTTTGTTGAAATACGTACTTTCATGTTTTATTTACTGGATGTTTTATAATAAAGTTTAACCTTAGTCCACCAAAGGCAAGGACATCAAGGTAAGGCTGTGACGGTTAGCCCAAAACCAGAAACCTGTTTCTGCGGCTGCTTAAAAAGGTTTTTAAATCAAAACTGGTTTTTCAAAAAGTACACTGACCTTGCATACATACCATGTATGAGGTCTAGCCACGTTTAGGAAATTTTCATAAGTTTTACAAAAGGTAACATCGACAAATTCCCATACATTAATTTAAAAGGGTAGAAAACTTTGTGGCGGAAAAAAGTGTGAAATGCGAGGCAAAATAAAATTTTGAAACCAACATCAAACCACAATTGGTCATAGACCATTTTTTTTCCACAACTGGTTTTTCAGTTGTACAAAAATTTTGAAACCGAATCAAACCAAAATGGGTTTTAACCGGTTCTCAAATCAAAACCGGTTTTGTGAACAGCCTTACATCAAGGTATCACATTCCCTCATCAGCTACACCAACTGCCTAGCCACAACTGGATAAAAGACCAGCTTATCTCCCCAGTCATAATTTATTGTACATTAACTGCCAAAAGTGAATGTCAGACATGCAAAGCACTATCTGTTCCTCACTGGTTCTGTAATTGGACTTAAGCCAGGAGGGACATATCTGATCACCCCCTCCTCAACCAAAAGAGTACATGCTGACTGCAAGTTTAGTATTATGTTTATGATTGTTAATTTGCCTTTGAGAAAAATCTTGCCCTGACTGAAACACCAGGCCCTCTTACTGTTTCCTTCACCTGTATAGGCTTTCTAGTGGACAGGCAATTTTCCAACAGCTGTTCTTGTTTTCTGGATTCATGTTTAATTACAAACCCTTTCACTGGAGGTAATTACATGTAAACAATCATTTTGAAATCATTTTCAAATTGTAGAGCTTGCCTTCCAGGGTAAATTGAACTTTAATGAATGCTTGTAATGAGAAGAATGGTAATCTAAACATACAGGGACTATAAATGAGTTCATTAAAAGCTGTTCAATCCTGAGGCTATTTATAGGAACAGCTCTCTGAGCATTCATGCATTAGTTTATGGAATGTAAAGAGAAAAAAAGGGTAAATGGCCACAGGCAACATTAGGGCACTAACATCTGAAAATGGGTTATCAAAAGGGGGAGCATAAATTATCTCCCTTGGTTCAATGAAGAGTTCTGATCCTCATATATTAAGTACAGTAGAACCATTATTGAACAAGGGGAAGAAAATTGCCCAAGGTAGAGAAGTAAAACTTCATACTCCATAAAAAACACATTATACACCATCTCTGTTCACTTGACATTTGAAATCATTTCTGCTTCCACTTATTTCCTTAGAAGAACTCAACTGGCAATTCCTCTAAGCATCCTACTGTGAGGTAAATGAATCTTTCATGATCATACTTTCAGCTTCAAGAACTCCTTGAATTCATAAAATCTTCCACACATTTTTCTTTTCTTTTTACATTTTGCTTGCTTTTTACAACTTTTTTCCACCTGCTCACTAAAATAAAACTGTGTTTTACTTACCCCATTGTCTTCCCAGTATTTTGCAAGACAAATGTCCCCTATATTCCACTGCATCATGGCATTTTCTTCTGCACTGACTTGTTCATAGTTAGGGTTTGATGAACGCTGCTGTGACCTAAAACTCCCAGATCCTCTGTGAGGCCCATGGTTTGGTTTACCATTCAAATGAGGGGTGTCCTGTTGTGACGATCTGGGCCCTGCATCTTTCCTCTGTGAAGACCCATGTTCTCTTTCCTCCTGGTTACTAGAGGGGGTTTTCTTATATTCAGCCTCTTGCAGTTTTTGAAACCTAGGAGGCAAGGTATAACTGTTACTTCTAACATTACTCTGTAAAGTCCCTTTTTCTGGTCTAGTTCGCCCACTTGGTCCCCTATCATTTTGAGGACGACTGTCATACTGTCGAGGGTTAGGCTTTTTCTGATTTTGGCTCCTCCTATTTTCAGTTGTTTGGTTTGACCTACCAAAGGACTCATCTTTTGTGTTTCCTCCTTTCCTCTCATCACCTTTTCTATTTTCTCCTCCATGAACAAAACGGATGCCAGATTCCTTTACAGAGGCTGGCTGTTCCCTTGCATAGTTTCTTGACCTCTCACTGCCAGAATTATAATTGGAGCTGCTTTTACCTACTTGAGAAAAGACAAAAGAAACTTTGGAAAGTTTTCTATAAAGCCACTGAACCTTGATCTAGAATATGATCATTTTCATAGGGTTATGAAAGAAAGTGATTAAACATTGTACATGCTATCTTGCTACAAAATGATTTGCAAAAGGACACTGGTCATTATTTTTGAAGATCATCTTAGTGGTTTACATAATTTCAACAGTAAACAAAGGTAGGTAATGTGAGAATTAATATTACTGCTCCATCTTGAATCTTCTCTTGAAGTATTCAAACAGTTTTTTTCTTAGCACAGAAATATATCCTGTTAACATTGGCATTGACTAACCAGTTTCCAGAGTTGTAGACTCGAGTCATGAGACTTGGACTTGAGTCAGATTCAATTTTTGGGAGTTATGACTTGACTTGCAAACACTAGGAAAGACTTGAGACTTGACTTGCAAAAAATGACTTGTGACTTAACTTGTCTCTTGCCAAAAATGACTTGACACCAAGGTAAGCCATAAGCACCTCAAGCTGCTTCATAGAACTTAAAAGAATCCACTGACAATTTGCATGAATCACCACATTTATCAAGACCTGGGTTTCTGTCAAAGGGGAAAGGAAGGAGTCCCCCCCCCCTTTGCAGAAGAAGCAGGGGGGGGGGATAAAATCCCCCTTTTCATTTCCATATAAAAAAGATATATTAAATTTCAATATCTAGGTTTCTTACTTAAGAAGAGGATCCTTTTGCAGCAGTGTTTGAACTTACATAAATAAATGGCCTTTAAAACCCTTCAAATCCACCTTGCAGGGGCCCTAAAGCAAGCTTTTTGTCCCCCTGACCCCACTTGTAACTTTGGCCACGGACAGCATCGATTCAGAATCAGGGTTTAGCAGTCATAAATTCCCACCTTGTTTGAGTTTCTGGCAGAAGCCCTGAAGACTGTGTCTTGGCCATGCATCACTGAGTTTAGATTAATCTGACTAGTGTAAGTTGTGTAAAATGCCCTAAAAATTAAGTCTGGTTGGGATAATAAGAAAAACCACACTGTCCCTTTGCTATGAGAGCATGAGGGCCCTGTATGTCTCTCCCTGCGAGTAGTTCTGATACTAAATGTGTGCTCAGTCATGGATGAATCATCTTGAGACCCCCACACGGCAATGAAGGGTTACAATATGACATCAAATCTAATACAATTGAAATGCAACAGTTTGTGTAAAATAGATTCTGCCTATTTTCTCTGACAAAACAGAAATGGCTCCAAGCAATTGCACTGAGCTACAGTACACAGGGCAACTACATGGCCACACATAGCAAGGGAAGTTGCCTCTGCCAAAATTTTAGCACATTTACAAACAGCTGTGTAATCTAACCAGACATAAACAGAAAAGATTGCTTAGATGCAACTTCATGGGCATGCCAAGTGTCATTTTTGGCAATATGGGATGTGTTCACAGCAAAGTGGGAGGAGGCAAAAGGGACAAAAATCCCCTTGCATAAATTTATCTCATGTTTTTCTATTAAACATATTTCTGAAAACATTTAAATATGCAATTTTCCCAGTGTGTTTTGCTCTCAACCATCTCAAGACTTGTTTTTCCATTATTATTTTCCGTTGGACAATTTTGGTGAAAGAGATACTTTTCTAATGCCCAGGAAGACCTCACCCACCATCTTCCCCTCCACCCTCCACCTCTTGCTCTCTGCATTTCAATCCAGAGGGCTGTTAGTACAATGGAGTAAGACTACAAAAATGTCAGTGTGATTTTGTGGTTTGATTAGGGCCCATCCAATGCCATAGGAAGATGCTTAAATGCATCATTCCAGTGCCCAAAGGGCTACCTACCTGCTATTGGAAGCATTTTGCACTTTTCTTGGTATGCTATGTGCTACCTACTGGTGGCCCTCATCTTAGACTTTGCCCCCCCCCCCAAAAAAAAATCTGCACAAAGGCCATGGGCTTTCATGCATGTAAAGCAACATGTACAACCCTTCTCATTTGCATTTATTATACTTCTGAAAACATCTTCATTGCATCTATTTCTTTATGCTCCCAGTATGATACCATGATTGCTGGTTGGCTTTCATTGGATCATGGAAGTATCACCTCCAATTTAATGCAGCAGATGAAGGCAAGGAAAAAGCAAATTTTAAAGTGTCACATGCTCAGACCATTAGTTACAATTCCACAAACTAGCAACATCAGCCAAACTATTGTTCATTCAGATTTTCCACTTTTTTTGGAGAAGATGAAAGTACCACCTTAAATAGTTACAAGTTTATTAAAACAGCTAGGCAACTGAGTCTGCAAAATAATTTTTGTGAGTTTACAGAAACCCACAAGTGTGCAAACCCCCACACACAATGAATTAAGCACAATTAAGAAATTTGTAACTGTCTTCAATAAAGTTCAAAATGCAAATTTGCAGCAGACTTTAGTTGACATCTGATTCCTTCAGTAGAACAGGTGGACAAATTTGTGACTTCACTTTAACCCATGCAAAGAGGCTTGCAAATTGATTTGAACTATGTTACCAAATTAATTGTGACTTGACTCGTCAAAATTTGTGACTTCACTTGACTTGACTTGACTTGATTTGTGACTGAACCACAAGAAGTCTTGTGACTTGACTTGGATTTGCAAAACATGACTTGCTACCATCTACACCAGTTTCACAATGCAACCTTTGGAACAGAATATTTTTGAAATTTTAGACTTTACTTTTCCTTATTAAATAAAGAGGTGAAAGCTCAGTTCTGAGACAAAACTTGGACAGCGAACACTGTACCAGCAATTACGATTCCTGAGCAAAGTTTTAGGAATGCAACTAAAACCTTTTACTTCTAATACTGAGCATATAAATCCAATAACTGTGACAAAACAGGATACCAAAAAACATTTCTTTACATCTAACCTTTACTGGAATCAGTTCCAAGTTTGGACTCCACAAAATCAAACAGAGTTGTTGCACCAGATGGTTGGGATGGGTATTCTTCATTGTCATTATCATCATCATCATTTCTCCTCCTACGAGAGTCCGATCCTCTTCCCCTACCCCTTGAATCTGAGCCCCTTCCACCAGCTCTAGTGTCAAAGTTCCTGCCACCTCTCCTGCTATCACTGCTTCCCCTTCCTGCTCCTTGTCCTCCTCCTCTTGAGTGAGATCCTTGGCCTCTATATCCTGAGCCTCTGCTGTCTGAACAGATAAAAATTTCCAAAAGGTAATATCAATTTATCTCACTGTCACAAATTTATGATTTACAATAAGTAGTATGGCCATGTGTAATGAACGTGCCACTATTTAGTTTGCACATGTATATGTTTTATCTCAATTTACAACACTAAGATTCAAATTTGCATGAAACTACATCTAAATACCTTACTTAATCAAAATTGCTCATTTTCAAAATATCAACTAATTGAAAAGTCAAATTTTCCTTCAAAATCTGAGTAGGGAGTAGTGCAGTGATGTTTATATGAAGTGAAAAATCTCTTTTCTTGATTGGGTTTTCTAACTTTTTACAGCTTACCCTTACCATGATTTTCAAGCAGCTCATCTTCCAATTACAGTAATTAAATAGTTAAAATTATTAAACCACATCATCCCTGTCTGTTAATGTTCATATGAAGAGAAAAATCTATAATCTCGACTTGAGTTTTATAATTTGTTATTGCTTGATAGTCCACCCATTTTTTTATAGTCAACTGATCGAAGAGCTCATCTTGTGATTACAGTCATTAAATAGTTACAGTTACTAAACCACATCATACCTGTCTGGTATTGTTCATATGAAGAGAAAAGAATCTCTAATCTCAATTTGGGTTTTATAATTTTAGATTGCTTGATAGTCCACTCATACTTTTATAGTCAGTTAACCGAGCAGCTCATCTTGCAATTACAGTCATAACTGGTTACATTTACCACATCATCCCTGTCATTCTTAATTTTGCCAAAATACAGCCACAATAAATCTTTCCAACTTTTGACACAAGAGGAATTCATAAATGTCATTCATCAAGTTGGGCAATATTGCGAAAAAACTATCATTGTGCTTATGCTATACAGTATGTGCTGACACACTGCTTTTGATACGTCAGGCTATAGTTAAATAGCAGATTATGTATAGTGCATGTACAGTAGTTAAGTAATTGCTTCTACAGTTTTTGGCACTATTATTCAATTTTTCAAAGAGCAGTCCTGACTAATTGCAATTGATTGACTATGACTATCATACAGCACTACTGTACCTTACATGCACACTGATTCAGTCTTATTTTATCTTCTCATGTGTCCAAAGGTGTTCAATCACAAAGCTAGGCATTTTCCTAGTTTGCCTGACACATGGTGTTCACTATAAAACCTAGTATGCTGACTCCTTAGTTTTCTAATGACATGTTTTCCAAAACAGAGCAAATAATATTTAGAGAGTACCGCAGATGTTTCGTTCACCTTATATTTACAGTCTACTATGAAACATAAGACTAAAACATTTGACGTTTTACTGCTTCAGCTTAGCATTTTGATTTCAATCCTATATAGAAAATAAGAAGCAGCTTTAGTTGTGTGATAATATCAATTATGCAGAGTCATTTTACAATACACAAGCAATTGCACTTGTGCCAGCAACATGAAATGTTATCTCAAGGACTGGAAAAAATGTCTATGTCCTTTCAGTAAAAAGGAGCCAAAATTTTCTTAATGTCTTAGATATTTTCATGTACAAAATGATTCATTTCACTCCAGCTGCCAAATTTCCCCCAAGATACCAAAGTTCCCTTGAAGGAGCCTTCCAGCTTCATAGGATTTTCCACCCATGCCTTAAATTCAAGTATGCCTTTAAAGGACCATTAGAAGGCTTCTAAGACTGGGGGAAGGGGTCAGGGGTGTTGGAAGCTGAGACCCTTCAGCTCCAGGATTTTGGTCACTTCAAAAGGTAACTTTTGGTTTTTTCCAAGAAGTGAAAATGATAAATTTTTGAAATCAAAGTTGTATCCCGAGAGGTTGTTGAGATATTGTAAAATGAAATCTAACTTGATTTAACAATTTTACATTTTCCCATTGACTTTTAACACTTTATTCCCACCATCCAAGATTATTGTAAGTTAGCCAGATTTCTGGAAAAAAAAATTTAACACTGTACTAAATAAATTGTTTTTTCCACACAATATGGATGGATGTTTTAGTATTACTGTACAACATAATGAGCTAAACCACCTCTTTGCAGTAAGGACTCACAGAGCAACTAAATGACTACATACCCTAAACATGCAACTTGGCCACTTTTTTGGATGGCAAGTTTATGATGCATGGACATGTACAAGTTTCACTGTTGCAAAAAATGATAATTCTGATATCAAACTATTCTGCTCACTTGAATGATTTACTTAGCAAGATCATTGGTTAAAACCCTCCACAGCTTTACCTTGAATGGCAGAAATGTTACTACTTTATACTCTGTTGGTCTATCAAGCGACAATACAAGTAACCACTTTCACCTCTTGCTGGCCCTACCCCAGTCTTCAGAGACTGAAATATTTCCCTTCCTATCAGGTGAAAGATTTGATAATTTTCCTGTAACCTTAGTTTTTCCCCTCACCCCCACAAAATAGAAGTAAAAAATTAATACTCGCCTCCCCCTCCTGAGAGGAGAGCATCAACAGCTGAATCAACATTGCCATTGCTTTTTCTCAGTGCAGTAATGGAAGCATCTCGATCAAACCCCATGCTAGTAAGTTTCTGGACATCTTTCTCATCTGGTTTATTGCTCTATAGGTCAGGAGAGAAGAGGGACTGAGAATTAAGCCCATTTATGAGAGGAATGAGAAGAAAAGGATGATTTTGGGAGAGAGGTGGGGGGATAGCAGAAGGAAGTAGCATACTATAAACACACCATCCACTTCTATGAGTTTTCTAGTGCTACTGTATGCGTAATTTGACAAAGGCTGAGGTTGAAGCATAGCAGCCAGAAAGTTGAGTTTGAAATTGCAGCTGGGTCAAAGTGAGGGAGGGCTTTTCATTTCGGAGGAAACTCCTGTGTCCAAATGATATTGAATTTTCAGGCGAAAAGAATCCAAATTTCATATAAATAATTGTGTTAGCTACACTACATGATGCAAAGATATAATTCAAACAGCAAAAGGCTTCCTCCACATTTGTGGTCAATTAGTGTAATACAATGCATGCTCTTTAAGGCAAATGTTCCTACCAAGGACAGACTGACGAGCAAAACCACGGGCCCACGCTTTGACATTGTCCCAAATATGTACTGACATTTGGAATAATGAATAATGAATTGCCATTTAAACTCCAACCAAGCAGTTCGAGACTTAAATGTATACCAACAATATCTTATTTACTTATCAATCTTGACACTGCTTAAACTGATACTTTTACCATTAGCATGATGCTTACATTTCTTTATAGTTTTCAGAAAAGACTACACCAGGCAAGAACTAAGAGTAGTCAGACTAGAACAGGCAACGCTGCAAAATGTAGAATTCTCGTGCACTTTGTTATAAAAAAATATAATAATTCAGGTTTTGAAAGGAAATTGTTTTAGGTGCTAAGCAACCACAAATGTGGGAGAAGCCTCTGGCTATTGAATTACAATTCCACCTTGGGTGGCTAACCAACTCAACATCTTAGATCAAATTTGGCTACTTTCGAAAAGCCAGTTCAGATGGGAAACCCATAGATTGCTCTTGAATGAAAAAACCCACCCTTACTTTCACCTGGCCAGTGATTGAACCTCGAACCTCCCATGGATAAGCTTTATCACTTCAAATGCCACTGCCTTTATCCACTCAGCCACAGCAACGGTATATCATAACATTTCATAGACAAGTTTTATACAACTGATTAGCTTTTGCTTCATTCAACATACTAAAAGTATACCTCCTTACGCCCCCATGTAACTATCCATAGCCCCATGGACTATCCACTAGGTTAATCTTTTAACATTTTGCAACATGTTAAGGTCTGGTTCATACAAAATTTTCAAACACTTCACAGAACATGCTACCAAAATGTTAATGCGCTCCATCCACACCCCTCTCACACCATACCAGCCTTTACAGATTATCTGTTTGATTAATCTTGTTTACACATCACATGAAAGTTTTTACAGCTGTAAGTACAATATAAATTCCCACATAAATTCAATTTCCCTGTCTTTCAAAGTTTAAGACATTTTAATTAACTTTTTGGGGTATTTCACTCCTCTCAGGTGTTTCATGGAGTACTTACATCATGGGATAAATCTCTGTATATTCCCTGAGGTTGTGAGGATTTGTTATTGTTTCCTGCATTTGAAGAGTCCTGCCTCTCAGCATAAGCTTTTTTAAATTCTTTTTGTCTATCTTGATTCGATGGAACTGCCTTCCCTCCACCAAACTTTTTACTTTGATGTTTTCCAAGTTCCTGAATGGCTGCTTTTCTCTGTTCCTCAAAAGCTTTATCAGTCTCTGTTGGATCTTTCTGATTGGTGTCTAAGGATTTTTTACTTCCTAAAGCAAGAAAAAGGTTGCAATAAAGTTGCAATAACAGAATTATTTCTTACCTTATCTGACTGCATAACAATATCTATGGTATTTTAAATGGACCTAGAGATTAATTCATAGAAAACTGTCACTGTTGTGTAACTGAAAGCCTTTGAGTTGATACATGAGTGTGATTTCTTTCTCAGAGTGATATTTTAAATGAAATGAACTGAAATTCCCCCTTCCATAGTTGGCTTATTGTTAAGATGATATCTAAATATTCATGACGCTAGAAACGAATAGCAAGTTTTAGCCATCTCTAGTTGACCACTCTTAACCCAAAATCTATTAGAGAACTTCCTGTTCAGGTATCTTGAGATCAATAAAGTTAAAGGGTTTTGAACCCCTTTAAAGACTGTTTGGTCAA
>WURT03122079.1:0-11747 GCA_009936505.3 Holothuria glaberrima | reverse complement strand
TATATATACTGTGTATGTACGTGTTGTGTGAAACATAACTGAGGATGCAGGAAACTCGTAACATTGCGAGAACTCCTCAAGTGTTGACAGTGCTGGCATGTGCCGCCGCGTCACGTCCCACCGTTCTGATCCACTACGCCATAACCAGTGGGGATTGGGAATGTATGGGTAACTTTTGTCACTTTACTTGCTAGGGAAAATACAAAAATTTGACTGCCATGCCTACAGAGCAGGGGGACAAGCCAAGGAGCAGTGGGCCTGGCCCCTTAATGCCCCCACCTTGGCTACGGGCCTGATTGAAAAGCTGTTTCCACCATTCCCAAACATCACTGAATCAGCTATTGTAAGCTTTAAGGGAAAATGCAGTCACCCCAATCAGAGTTAGTATGCCCTATCACTCTAGTTCATGAATGACCTATTTTGATCCTGTGACATTATTTTTGTTAGTAAATTGTAAAATTCAAGGAGAATCTCCACTTGCTTTACCTATTGTTCGCGATAGTTATGTTCAAAACATCTTCAGAGGTGCTTGTAATGTAATAAAAGAAGATTTGCAAGAGTTTGCTGATTTTCAAAGCAAGTTTCGGGGCGACTGCCTATCATGCCTTTAAAATCAAACATGTACCTATTATTTCCGTTTGAATAGTGAAAAACGTGGGAGAGAACAAACGATATGTTATCGCCCTCTCTTATAGAAGTGAGGCACCTCTCATTTGTTTTGGGGCCCTTGAACAAACTTTAGCCTTTAATAAAATTCATGGTAGCCTAGGCCTTAAAATAGTTAATTTCCAACACTTAGAGACCACTATTGTGGAAGGTACAAGAAAGCCAAGCATAAAATGGAAACTATTTAGGGTAGAGATTAGGTTAGGTGCAACGTCAGCGCCAAGAGAGGGAAGGGGGGGGGTATGTGATCCCCTCCTCCACGAAATTTCTTGTCTTCCTCCGCTAGTATGTCCCAAACAAATAGGTTCCGCAGCTGACGTGATATCGTCCCTCAATAATCCCCCATTCTCCAAGACCCCTTTTTCAAAGCTGATATAGTCACGAGTGTTGTTGCTATCTTTAAAGACAGGCAATCATCGCCGCAAGTACTTTTTTTGGCTGGGGAAACCAAAATTCTAAATTGGTGACTGACCTTTGAATAACATCATGAGTCAGAAAATAAGTTAAAACATGCAGAGCAGCTCACTTTACATTACGTACTCGCTTTGTATGCCTACCGTCAGTACATGAGTTACCTGCAACTCTCTAACCAAACAGATTTAGGAATATCCCCAGAGTTCCAAATACAGTTGATAACTGCACTTTGATTGACATCAATTCAAACGATACAATTTCACTCTGGGTGGTCAACAATGAAATGTACTGTACAGTTTGCTGTGTTTCCAATTTAGCTTTCACACACTGTGTTTGACAATATTGCCTCGAGCAATTTAAACTCAGTGCAGGCTACTGTGGCTCTGGCTGAGAGGTTTGAACTGGAGGAGGAGCTAGAAGTTAACTGGTGGGGAGAATTGTTACTGTCTGGGGTGAGTTTAGAGTGTGTTAAAGGCCAAAGAAATGCTGCTTTCTAAGTAGGTACATGATAAAGCGACAAATTACAAACAAGTAGCAGCAAACAGCTTTATTATAGCACACGGGTATTCGGGCAATGCCCGGTGGGTCGGTGGTCGGGTGGGCCGGTGGGCTTGGGAGCCTGGTGAAAATTACAGCCATTTTCAAAATAGTTGATAGAATACAGAAGAGCTATGCAGTATGTAAAAATATATTTGCAACTTTGGGAATCAGCTCATGAAATCACCATGTTATTTCGTAAAGAAGAATGTACTATTGGCAACACGTCTGTGCTTACATTTGCGCACAGATTTACAAATGCGGTGACCAAGATCAGAGTGATCAGCAATGTACACCACACGGCCCGGGGAATGTCATTTCCTGCAATTTGGAGGACTTTAGAGGTAGATATTGTTATTTACGCTACATGTCAATCACGTCCGCGCTTCGCTTAAATAGTAAATTATTACCTCAGTTTTCTTATTTTAGATACTCTATAACATATATGATTATCAAAACCTCAAATGGAAATCAAAATCCGATAGATGGCATGTACAGCACATGGATTTCTGTTCTACCTTTTGCCTTTGTTTGTTCGTGGAAGATGTCAACAGTTTGCTCAAGCGTGGGTCCGGTGAGCCAGCGCCTCTTTCGTGACAAAAAAAAAAAACCAAAGGAAATGAGCGCATAGGAAGTGAAAAAAACAATAAAATACAAAAATGTATAGGTGTTGGAGTAGGGTGTAAGTTGAGGTGTATGACTTGTTGAGAATCTCAGGGATAGCACGCCGATTTCAGGTAATTTTGGGTTCCATTTCAGAAAAAGAAAGTTAGAGTGTGGGAGCACTGATGAATTCCGACAGAATGCAGATTTCATTAATAAGTTAATTTATTAATTGATGGTGTGGCTGCCAGAAGCAGCAAACTGCGTAGGCTCCTACTCTCGAAGACATTACATGTGCCCGTGTTATTGAAAATGTTTGTTTTAGTGGACTTTTTAATTTTTTTCATTTTTCAACATGTTGTCACAAAATGCTTGAAAAACTGAATACAGTCCAATGTAAAAGATGTATCTTTGTCTATTGTTAATTACATTTTTAAGAAGTTTAAGAAGTGTTGCTTCTGGAAAATTATTTTTTAAACGATTATTGTAACCTACAAAATTGAGAACTATAGCATCATTTTGTATCTATGCATTCCTTAAGTAAACAAACTACCCCATCCCCTTAGAACCCCTCCCCCAGGACGGCAATCACTATGTAAGTAACATGTCCGAATAATGGGCCGGTCTAGGTGAATAATGCCCGGGCCGGTTCTAGGACCCAGTCCACCCCTGGGCATATTCCTTGTTCAGCTGATGAGCTGAGCAAACAGAGTCCGCTCCGTGCGGTGGGAGGAGCTTAAAAAGAGTTCTGGAAGGGGCCAAAAGTAACTTAGTTGGGAGAATCGGAACTGTCTGGAATGAGGAGGTTTTCCCTATAAGAAAGAAATGTAACGTTGTGATAACAAAGTGGATTAATCGTTGTCAGATCATGTATTTTATGGTTATAAGCCACTTTACTTACAGACATTCTAGTTTTGAAAACAGGAATATATTATCCGAACAGAAGTTTGCATATGTAAGGATCTTTGCGGGACATTATTGAATGAAATCGTTCTTCACTGCACCTTACATAATGATGACGTCCCCGTTTCTGTGCATTTCTAGTCACCATTTATTTCCAAAGTGGTTCGTTTAATACTTTTGTGTCCTTCAAAGCTTACTTTTAATAAGCCATACTTCAGATAGGAATTAACTGACATGTGTCAAAATATGATGAAATCTATCAGCTAACAGTCATGCATTTAGCCCACCATATATTCTGTTCATGATAACTGAATTATTCCCCTTAACCCAGAATTATCAATCATCATTTGATAGCGAAATAAAAACTAAAACGCAGCTTAGTACATAGAAGCATTAAGAATAACAGACAGAACTCGTCATCGCTTAAAATCAATATACAGGTTCTAACTTAGCCTCTATTCTCTGTGAGTTCACAGACTCTCAATCCCAAATGTGTCAACAAAACACATTATCGAAATGAAAGGGAGTTATAATATCGACCAAATCAATGTAGATCTAATAAAATGTTACTTTGGTCGGACCATCGATGGAAGCTTGGTGCACCTGTCATCAGATGTAGTAATGAGGAGGATAAGTCACCAGAAGCTGTAATGGGAACTAAGATACAGGTCATACAAAAGTTGATACCTGAAAATTTTACTTCAAGCTTAATCAAATATACACTGTCTGGAAACGTGGGAGTTGTTCCTCCCTCCTTAAACAACTGACTTAATCGTACAAGCACTAAAATCAAATCTCAGCTCTATGTAAAAAAAAAACTTTGTTATAAGAATTTATGTTGCATTATATTATGTTAAAGGACCACTAATTCAGATAAGAGGATTTTTCTCTCTGCAGATGACGGGGATAAATCACTCGGTTGCATGAATTTTGGAGAAAATATGATCAAGAACCGGTTTGAACCGTTAATTTTCTGGCTTAATACCCAAGAAAATGTTAAATGATCACACGACCTGGAATAACTTTACGCTTCGTATGCATGACTGTCAAGATATGTGATTATTAAGTAGGGTAGCTAAGGAATATTGAAGAAAGATCGGCTAAGGTAATCATCGGTCAATATTAAGGATCTTCTATTTCTCTTCGGAGTAGATAAATCCGCAGCGTATCTTTGAAACACGTGTATTTACGAACCTATGAGAATAGATCAGTTCGGGAGATTCCCCATAGGCGTAGGGAGCGGGGGGCTGGGGACTAAAGCCCCCAGTCAGAAATGTGGTGGGCGGAACCATGCATCCGCCACTTGATCCAAGGACGAAAACACCTTATTTATCTCTTTTGTTAGAAATGTCAAAAATTTGCAGTAATTTATCTTAAATTTGTAAAAAAGAATGCACCAAATTGCATCTAAGAACCCTCAAATTTTAGACCTCTCACCCAGGACGGCAATCCGAAACAAAGTTCAGCCCCTCATTCTCAAACGCTTCCTACGCCTATGGATTCCCCCTTTTGGAAGAATCTAGTTTTCCACCGATCGGGAGAACAATTGGCCATGGGCGACACCATATTGCCCATTTTACCCATAATTTCACGCTTTTCTTTTGTATACTGGGAGTGGCGAATGGGTCTTGGAACCCTCAAACCTAACGTATACAATGTGTTGCATAAGTTTTCCCACGTTCAGAAGAATTGTGGTTTTTCTCAAACGGAAGAATCTCCCGGACTGATATTTATACCACTTTTACTATGGAACGCGAATTACGCAAAGTTCGTCAATAACGGCGTCATCTTTAGTAACAGCGATGTACATTGATGTAATAACGGCGTGATTATCAACAACAACGTGGTAAATTTTGGTAATAACGGCGTGAATTCAAGTAACTACGTGGTGAATATTGGTAACAACGGCGTAACTTTAAGTAGCAAGGCGATGAGGGTGGTTAACAACGGCGTGATAAGAAGTAGCCGCGTACAGCAAGAGGTCAAACAACGGCGCAATCCGTTTCAATAGCAAGCTTAATATCGTTAGCGACCTTTTCGCGTTCAACAGGCTAAATGTAAGAAACCATGCAACAACGTGAAACCAGTTAACAACGTGAAAGCAGTCAATGGCGCTGTTGCAATCAAAGCGAATACTTTTTTCCCCAGCGAATCATCCCTTCACTTGAGCGACTGAGCTGCCCCCTTCACCCGTCTTCGCACCGAATTGCAAGCAGATAGCACGGATAGAACTTTGCGTAATTCGAGTTCCATATTTTACAACCGAATGCGTTCTGAACATTTCAGGGACCCTCAAAAGAACCTTACAAGGTTAGACAACGAAATTAAAGCACGACACAATAAGGGGTACCCGGTAGTGCCTTATAAGATTACCGAAAACTAATACACTCTCTTCCAATTGCAAATTCATTTGTTCCCAATCATTCTTGGGATGAAAATGTCGACGTCTTCCTGGAGTCATGAGTGATGTAATATTGACAATTAGGTCTCTCATTGAGTCTTCAAGGAGAACATTTTGTTTTCTTGTCTATCTTCCTGCTGATAATGTTTGACCGCCTTTCACGCGAGACCTTTAAATAAATTTGAAGCTATGTTTGCAAAGTCTACATACCCCCGGCCTTGCATTCGTTGTTTGAGGCATGGGCAAACACTCATTTACAAATCTCACAGACAAAATCTACTGACGGCATGGAAGTACGGACACACTTTAGGAGTGGTTCATCTGCAAATAACATGCCGTCGGAACACTGTTCAGATCTAGTTCAACGAAATGGTTAAAATTTCGATTTGAACATATAAAGGTTTTTAAAGTAATAATCTTCTTAATTCCATTCATTCTTTTCTGTGGTTCGTTCGTTCGTTTACCCTTTCACCTGATCACCGATCCACTCGTCCACTCGTCCACTCGTTCACTCATGCACTCATGCACTCATGCGCTCATTCTATCGTTCAGTCATTACATCGTTCACTCGTTCATTCTGTAATGCTGACTGATCATGTAAAATTGAAAGAAAATATTCCAGTAACAAGAGTAAGAAAGTCAGGCCCTTAGCCAGGAATTCTGATATAGGAGGGGGGGGGGGCACCGGCACCACACAGGAGGCACAGAAAGAAGGGCTATTTTGTAGTCAGTAGTGCCACCATGTGATAACAGTTTGCGTCAACCACTGGGGATGATATGTTAAGCTGCCACTGATAGCTGAACGGTTTCGATTGTACGCGCAAATGGCAAGAAAATTGCGCTTCTCTGGTGCAAATTTCCCCTCCTTTTGCATTACAGAGCTTTGAGCAGACTAAGTATGACAGTGAAATTACACCAAGCTCTTCACAGTTCACAATTCAGATGGTAATTATAGTATTTTTTTGAACGAAATTTCGCATGATGACAAAAGGTAAATTTTTGAATAAATTTGTGGTACGAGTAAAGTTAGCTTCATATGCATGTATAGGCATGACCTTACGCAAGTTACTCACGGTATTATTTGCCATATGAAAACGCCTTGATGATGCCCGAAATTTATAACTTTGAGTCTTCACCCATCTTTGGCAAGAATAGTTTACTGAAATTTTTATGCTAACAATCTTCATAGTGGTACAACTTTCATTGTGAAAATTGCATGCATCCTGAGCAAGGGGCAGTGAAAGGACATGCCTGTCGAGGGACCAAGCTTCCGTTGGGGGTTTAGCAACCCGAAGCCCCACCAGAAGTGACGAGTTGCCGAAAGAATGCAGAACGCAAAAATTTGGGGTTCTGTTGAAGTGAAATTGAAAATTTTTGGTTCTTGTTAAGGAAAGTTAGAAAGTTTGGGTTTCTATGGAAGAATTTGTCCCCTCCCATCCCAGACAATTCCAATTTTTCCAACTACTAAGTACAAGTTACGCTTAGCCCCCCTCAAAACTGTCTTGAACCCCTCCTTGTGCAGACACAAACCTAGCTCATAAACTGGTGGGCATACAAGGCCATACTATGTAACCAGAACACTCTGTGCATGCTGTGTAATGTGAGCTACTCTGCGTCTTTTTACTTTGATGTCAATCAATCAATTGAGAATTTTGCTTTCTCCCAACCACAAATGTATTTGGGGTGATGCGTGCCTGTCTTAAAGAGCAAAACCAGGACACTGGACGACTGGTCCCGGGGATGCCTATTCCACTACCCCTGGACTCAGCATTGAAACATTTTACGTTTCATACAAAATATGTGTTTACCATAATATTGAGTCTGAATTAAGAATCTTACTAATGGTAAGAAAAAGAGAACAGAACTTCTTATCGATTCTATTTCGTGTTTCTTTAGAATCACACTAACACGAAAGAACATTAGCTTAATTGTGGACCTTTTACCTTTATGAAGCCAACATATGATATCTGAAACGGGTGTTTAATATGAAACTGTGCGTAGAGCGTGAAAAGTTTTATAACTTTTAGAAAAAAATATGTTACAGGAAGCACAATTCGTTCATTATTAAATGATTTTTGGAATTATTTTTTGTAAAAAATTGCCTGGAGTCATATCAAGACTTCCGTTTACAAGCAGTAAAATTTCATTTTCGATCGATTTTCCATATGGGGGCACAGTGGTCCACACGGTGGAAGGGGTGCCCCCGCCTGGATACGGGCCTGAGTAAAGTAAACTTAAAGGGGCTGATTGAGTTGGTTCACAAAATTCGTGATTTTTGATATTTAAGTTTAAGTTTAAGTTTAAGTTTAAGTTTAACGTTTGAGGGTCAGGAAGCCAATTGGCTCATTAACAACCCTATACCAGAATGATATATTTACTCACATCTTGATGGTGAATGATCAAACTAAGTGATTCTGCACATCTGACTCACAACTGAAATGGCAATGATAGGGTAATAAATGATTAAAACCATTTATTACAACTTTGTGACCAGACACTTTTTACCATTATGAAGTAATCATATGCAATCCCTTTCCACGAAAACAATACAATTTCTCACATTTTCAGACTCTGTAGAAAGTGAAACATTAGTATTGAGGCTAACTGGAAGAATTGTCCTGCAATGTTTTCCTTCAAACTCGTCACAAAAATAATCGATGTCGACTCAATGAGCCCCTTTAAAAGCCACAGGGCTTGATAGTGATGAAAAATTTCGTAAAAATAAAAAAATACAACCACAAACTATGGCATGAATTTTCTTGCTCCGAAAGGTCGTTAGACCTTTAAGTATATATATATATATATATATGTATATATATATAAATCTTTACTTACTTACTCATTATAACATGGGACGCGTTCCTATGACTTCTATGACGTAATAATGGAAAACTTAACCCAACAGTATTTAAACTTAGTTGGCGTAGTTGGCTTAGTTTGAGGAATAAAGACCTAAGGTCTTCATGCGACTATTCAATACAGCATTGGCTCACTCATTTATATATATGTATATATATATATATATACATATATATATATATAAGAGATCTAACGAGATCGAAACAGTTCTGTCTGCAGATTGAGTTATATAAATATATATGTATATATATGCGCAAAAACCTACATAAAATATAAATATATATATATATATACAAAGCGCTATATATATATATATATATATATATATATATACAAAGCGCTAACTCCAACAGACAAAAGCGCTGAAGAAAAAAAAAAGAGAAAAAGAACACAATCTTTTCATTTGCCCCCTTTTCGTCTCCGAATTGTCCTTTACCAATAAATAAATCGCATTTCATTCTATCAAAATACGAAGAAAGAATTGTTAAACAGAGTTCAGTCACGCTGCGTCTGCATTATTTTTTCTGTACATTTGCCTATCAGTCACAATTTCGTGAAAAGAGAAGTTTGCCCGTCAGATCGACATAGGATAATTTTACACAGGACTCAGACTATACAATCTACTTCTAATATTGTAAAATTCCATTCAGTCGACATAGCTAAACAAACTAGAAGAACGTCTGCCGGGTGCAAAAGCACTTAAGTCTTCGTCTACGCAGCCATTAAGAATATAGTATTCCGTATAGTTAAGTGCACCCACACCTCATCATTCATTCCAATCTACTTTATACAATGCAAATTCAAAGACAAGTTTATGACATTTCACAAAACTGCAAAAGGTAGGGGTATACATTTAGTACACATATTGCGTCGTGCTGAGAATAACATACTGGCACCGAGAGAAATGGTTTACTCTTGTAACCTAAAATATAGAGGTATTTGTGAAAAGTGAGACCCAGCCTGCAAGGAGAGTGACAATGAAAAGTTGTGCAAGCGCCCGTTTCAAAGGAAGTAGGGGAAGGGGAAACGCCCACCCAAAAGACTTGTCTCCACCTAGAAATATAAATATACTACCTTTGCCTCAATCCATTTCAGTATACCTCATCTCCCCTCTTAAAATGTTTCTACTCTGGAAACTTTCCCGTCCACTTCAGTACCTTGCCTTGCTACGGGCTTTGTAACACATTCACGCTTTTTTGTCGAAGTAAAAAAGTTGGTTATTATGTGAATTTATACCTTGCGTCGACTTAACGTGCCTGATTTAAAAATCAGTAAATACCGGAACTTGAACTATAACTATTCCAAACATAAACATATTTTTAGAAACATGATATCAATTTAAAGTAATGGAGTCTCGAAACTAGAAAGCTTGGAGCAAGCCTGGAGCAAGCTTGGAGCCAGCAGTTGGGAGCTTGGTAAAAGTTAGATCATAGTAGAACTGCCCGTCAAAACCTCAAGGTTAGACCAAGAAGGTGATATTAGAACTCTGGTGAGACTTTCCAGTCTCTTTGGGAGGGTTGATCAATCCCCAATTTTTCTTTGTCCTCTTCACTTTATTCTTTACAACGTACTTGTAACCGTCCTTACGTACTCGTTCATTTCATGTAATAATAGCCGAAGTTATATGCGCTCTGCGGTATCCTGGCAACGTCCTTGTCAAAGCCGGTGTATCATATATCATTGCCGTCGGAAGATATTTTCGATGGGGGGGGGGGTGACTTGTGCATGTTGAAAAGAAAGGGTATAGTGTAGGAACCCTACGCGCCACCATATGTTGGTGCGTAGCGTATGGAGGAAATTTTTGAAAAATGCCTCCCAGATTGCAGGAGATTGCCCTAAAAAGTTAAAATGTTGGTATATTTCTGTTTGACATTTACATTCATTAGCCCAAATTTTGATTAAGATTTCATCCCAATTTTGTTGAAAACTGACTAAAATTTTTAAATTGACCTCACAAGTTGGCTTGATAATTTGAACCCATTTCCCCACCTCATTAGATAATCCCTTTGGTTAAGGAGGCTATGCGATTTAATTACAGCTTAGACTATTTACCAATTTTAGGAGACGAAATGTCTTCTACATTTTTCGGAGACCTTTTGATAAATTGATAACGAAATCCCCCACTTGATTGTTATTTCGAAAAAAAAAAAAGTTTTATGCCTAGGACTATTTTGATTTCTTTTTTTTTTTTTTCGGTACAGAATGGCTTTGAGAGTGTTGGGAAGTTAAAGGTTCGATCAAAATCTATTTTAAGAAAGCCCACAAACACCTTAGTAGTTGTCACTGAAAATTACATAGGCTAGGCCTATATTGCTGCTTGGAAGCGGTCCAGGTGACATACATTGGGCCTAATGTTAACTTTGCGGTGTGCGATGACGTATTTGGCGCATAAGTGACGGACTTTCTTATTTTAAATCAATTACGCAGACATATTTTCTCGATACAAAAAATTTACGGTAGTTACTTATGGTTTATGCCCAGTGAACCATTTTGTAATTCGGGGTCCAGTTTGCCATCATGGTACGTAGGACGACTTTCCAGACATGATGCTAGTATTGCTCGCCTACGAACTGTACGAACTAAGGCAGGTAAGGTGAAGTGATGAAGTGATATAATACGATTATAATATAATGTGAAATAGATGTAGTAGTTTCCCTGTGTAAAAAATGATAACAGATTGTTTATTCCATCTTATATAGCCGTGCAGAGATAAGGAACCCTTTGGTATGGCCACGGATAGATTGAATGATAGGTGATATAATTTTTAGAATTAGAATTTACTTTTAATTCTTTGTCTTTCACCCTTTGAACGTTTTCATTGCATTAAAAAAAAACCCATGCATGGCAAACTTATGGGAGGGGGCTGCAGTCCCCAGTCCCCTGCTTCCGACGACCCTCTATGGGGCTGCCCGGCGTTTTCGTCTTACCAGCAGAGGGCGCTATCATATAGGGTCTCTCAGAGCCGTATATTAGAATATACGGCTCTAGGGTCTCTAGTTCCTAAAATATATTGCAGCTCAGTATAAGCAATGGAGTATACTCCATTGCTTATGCTGAGCACCAATACCTTTACGTAGAGAAAACAAGTCAGTGAGCCACAACTGGAAAAAATACCGTGGCCGGCCAGACTTAAACCAATTGGTTAGAAACTGAGCCGTAAAATCTCATCTAAATCTTAATCTAAACCTACAAAGTTATTACACCTCTAAAAGAGGTTCTTCACTGACGTCACAAATACATGTGGCAACTGCGGAGTCCGCCATACTGGACGTCAAACTCATTCGCGAGCAGCATGTACTCTGTATACAAATATATTGTTTCAAGGTTTTTAAAGAATGTTTCCCTAATGATAATGAACGTTTGT
>WURT03122078.1:14401-29877 GCA_009936505.3 Holothuria glaberrima | reverse complement strand
GTAATGTGCGTGAGTTTACAACTGCGATTGGCAGTTTTAAGACCAGTTTTAAGTCACGCCGACTTCAGTCGGGAAGAACCAACATGTTCGTTCTTCCCGACTGAAGTCGTATAGTGTGCGGCTAGCTTTACACTCAAACCCTTACTAAAGGAGAACTTGATTGGTTAACACTCATGAATCAAATATCGCAAGCTGATTGGTCCATTTAATGCTAGCATTAATTCTTTTTAATGCAGGCATTAAATCGATAATGTTGGAACTCATTTTATTTAATGTAGACATTAAATCGATTTAATGTCAGCTTTAAATGATTAATGCAGGCATTAGTTCGATTTTATGCTAACATTAAAGTCGATTTAATGTCAACATTAAATATTTAATGTAGAAATTAATTCGTTTTAATGTCAACATTAAATCTAAGTAACATTGACATCAAATCGATTTAATGTCAGTGTTAAATGATTTAAGGTCGACATTTAAAACTGTTCTCTGATTGGCCAATACTGACTTAGTTGTAGCTATTGGTTTAGTTAAACACATGTGTGAAGTCGTCATCAGTTAACCAGCTGATGTTTCTTGCCAGACGTTCAATAGGGTGATCACGAATAAAAGTGGCATGTACACTGTAGTATTAGTTACTGTGAACTCTATATTCATAAAAAATAAAATAATATTTACAATATTTTCATTCGTAATGAGGTATAGTTAGGACCTCAAGCTACGTGTTAGGAGCCTGCGTATTTTCCCTGGCCATCAGCTATGAGGTATATATAGGACCTCAAGCTTTTAGGCTGGAGCCTGTGTATTTTTCATGGTCATAAGTTTCTTGTCCAAAAGAACCCCTTCAGAAGGCTGTAGTTTGTAATGCCCTCATTGGACAGTTGCAATTAGCATTATTCCTATTCTCCATGTTCTGCTGAGAGAGATGCAACATTTGAACACAGGAACAAATGATTGCAAGTTCTCCTTCTTCATCTTGTGCAATTTGTAATTTCTGATAACTCATGGAGGTTCATTCGAGACTTTTCTAGTGTTCTATGTCCTTTAGGATACGGTATCTTGAATACGTCAAACTGTATAAAATTATGTTTTATTAAACTTTTGGCAGATGATTCAGGAATCGTCATGTTACATCCTACATATCGTAAGTTGCCATTTCTCACCTTTTATTTCCGTATTACTATTTTGTCAACATAGCTGTCTGGTACACTTCCTCCAGACACACAATACTAGAAAAAAATTATACCGGAATAACGACTAAGTTGAACTTAAGAAGTTCATCTCTCAACGTTGAATTTTCATGTTTCTCTAGAATCACGACTACAATATTTTTGGAACCTTTAACCTTGAATAAATCCAATACGTTTGATATGGCGAGCGTCACAGCTATATAGAACTGAAGATGTAAGCGCCCGTAGCCCGCGAAATTTACTGAAGACTTAGAAAGAATTGTTAAAGACTCTATACTGCCTACGGAACTGATGGAGCCATGTGGACTACTCTCTGAGCATATCTATGTCTTAACCACTACTCGCCTACAAGTAGTTTTTTAGTTAACTCACTTTTAAGTTTCAGGCCACAAAATGTGGGGGGACAAATGTGTTAGCGCCCCTCCTCTCAAAAAAGTGGGAGGATATGTCCCCCCCCCTTTCCCCAGTCGACGCACATTGAAGGTAAATTAACTGCTTTGTATTTCTTGGACGTGTGGAGTGAGGCTTGGGCGTCCGCAGCAAAATTTTCATAGAGGGACAAAACTTTAAATTGATCGAATTAGTGAAAACGTTTCACTCCCAGAAGCCAGGGGGAAAAAACTCGTAGGCAAACTATCTAAGCGTAGCGCCCACATAGTTTGGGGCAAAGCGCCAAGAAAAGTTTGGCCGAAATGCCTCCCAGATTGCTGAAAATGGCACTTCCCAGGCCTCAATTGTGAGTTGCATCTAATCATGTTTTACTTTGAAATCTCATGTTCTGGACATTTTCTAGCGATATCATTTAAAAAAAGTTGATGTTATTTTTTTCTTCAAGTTTTTGAATTTGTACACGGCAAGGGAGGCACTTGCCCCCACCCCCAGGAAATTTTGGACGCCCATTGAGTGGGATGTTTATTTCCCTTTTCATGCCGGCGGCCTTTTAAAAAAGATAAATGTTTAAGAAATTAAGAGCAATATTGCACTGATGAATGTAGTGAGAAAGTAGACGGGGAGAGTCATTTGATCGGATATCCAAGCTTTCGAAGTTGGTACGAGGTTTTCGTAAAATGTAAGCGGTTTATCTGGATGGTGGGCATGAATTATTTGAACTACAAATCTGCATTATTAACATGCCTATG
Source organism: Holothuria glaberrima (assembly GCA_009936505.3). Classification (NCBI taxonomy): domain Eukaryota; kingdom Metazoa; phylum Echinodermata; class Holothuroidea; order Aspidochirotida; family Holothuriidae; genus Holothuria; species Holothuria glaberrima. The sequence goes on along the minus strand of WURT03122078.1, from coordinate 27,548 downwards.
TACCGTACGAAATGTCCAGTGCCCTCTCTCTCTCATAACTCTTGCCATTTGTCTCCCATTGACTTTGTACGTAATTGGTCTCTTATCAAAAATAAATAACAATGACTAAAGGGGCCCCGGTGGGGCTATGAAAATTTTCAGCTGTACCCTGGGACAGTGTGGGGAGTTTGAGGGCGATCAGTGCGTCTCGGGACCGTTGCTCCTGGAGATAAACAAAACTCAACCTCTCAGTGACATCTGGACTTGCTTATTTTTCGAGAGGTCGTTTACGTTCATAGTCAATGGGATTAATGGACTGAAAAAACTGGACGCTTTTGCCTTACAACGGTAAAAAAGGTTTTGACTTAATCATTTTTAGTAGGGTTTAGCCCTGGTTAGCGCTATAGCCCCTTCTCCTCTTGTGAGTTATCATAACATGCACAATGTTTTGTTCTCAAATCTCTTCTCTTGTATGTTTCTAATATTTTCTGCTGGAATTTGGTAAAAATTCTCCGAATTGGGCCAAAAATCTGCAAACTCGTTAATCTCCATCTTCAGTAAACAAAGTTCGCTCTTGGTCGCGCTACTGGGTCGTTTCACAAATCACTATTAGGTTCGCATCAGTACATCGTCCATAGCGCGGGATCTTCCAACTCACTGATTGGTAGATAATATCCGTGCCGGCAAGATTTTCTCTTATCTTATTGACACGGAGCCCGAGCCAAAAGCGACTTCGAATTGGAATTGATTGCATCTTTAGATATTCGCAAAAGGCAATTAACCTTCAGGTGTTGGTTGTACAAATCGCGTTATTGACCTTTACCTTCTTCAGGATTCCTATTTGAGGATTTCCAACTGAGATATGAAAAGAACTCTTAAAAGAACAACACACGAAAAACTTGCAACCATTCTTCATGGGGAAACAATAATATTTTTAATTATTTAAAGTTTTTTTCTATGTCTACTGAACAAAGCACTGATGTCGGCTTTCTTGTTTTGTTAATTACTTTAAATTAGTACGATACTTTGCTATTGACAAGAGCGGATTGGGACACCCTGTAAACTTCATAATCATTTCACCTTCTAATTGGGTAATTACCATAACGAGTGAGTAATTGTAATAATTCAAAAGATCCCGTCTTTCAAAAGGATGTAATTTGGTTTAAGTTTTATCCTGATTTCTTGCAACTGTTTCTTCATTTTTTCTTACTGATATCCTTCCATTCTATGTTTCCAAAACAGCTTGTAACCAATATCTCACATATTTTCCCCTCTGACCTGTTTTGGAACAACCATGACAGAAGATATTTTTCATTTTGCTACGACGCTTAACAAAACTGTAACATGAATCTTTTAAACCTCAACTCCTTTTAAATTGTTTTGTGCCTGCTAAAAGAACACAGCTTTCTCGATCCGAGTAAATTTACCCAATTGAGGCAAGATGTAGGTGAGTTTACTTCTATTGAAACTTCAATTGTAGCTGTAGCGGAATAATTATTAGTCCCCGTTTCACCATTTTTTGATTTTGTCTAGTGGCTACATGTTTTAAGTGTTGTTTCGTAAACCACATGAAAGTGATAAATTTTTCGGTTCCGGAGAAGAAATGGATACTGTAAACTGTAGCCAAGTTTGTGCTTTAAAAAAAACAGGAAAAACAGCTATCAGCAAGCGTGATTGAGATCAGTGGCGTAGCTACAGGGGGCAAGGGTGACCGCCGCCCCCCGCTCGGAAAAATAAAAAAAATCGGAAATTTTCAAATTATCCCAAACATAGCTAAACATTATAAAATTTCTGAAAAAGGGTAAAAGTTCCCAAGAAATATAGCAAAATGTAGTGAAATATATGAAATTTTTCTTTGCCTCGCTGCGCTCGGCATCTGATAAATCTTATGTTTGGGAAATTATAGCAAAATGTAATACAAAAATATAATTTTTCTTAGCCTCGCTACGCTCTGCATCTAATGCAACTTATATATGACAAAATATATATATATATATATATATCTAATTATCTCCTATGAATCAGGGTGGGACCCGTTTTAGTATTTTCTTAAAATACCGTCAATGTGTTGAATGAAGCACTGAACTATCTCATTCCCTGTCGCTACACGCTTAAAGAACATACTGAGGCGAATATGTTTCATTTAGCCATTAATGCCAGAGGATATGTCTTCTGCACTTTTATGTCTCCTCTAAACTTAGATAGGCCTTTAGATACATTCAGAATTTCAGATAAAATGTTCGTTTTGTCTACTTGTACAAAGGTGTAGTCTGAATGCACACATTGGTATAATTAGGCCTACAGATAGGCTACTTGCAAAGTTGAACTCCACGATGTTATCTGAGAAAGAGAATGCAGAGTGTGGGTATTGCAATAAACAGTTTTGTAGAGACCATTTGAAAAGCCATACAACTAGCGGCGGATGTACCAGTCAGCAGTGTAAGCAACTGCTGACAGGGCCACCACAATTTTGGAAAGTTGGATCCCTTTATGAGTTGAATTACTTCTACAGTCTACCGTGGGCCGTATCTTGCGGGGAAAGGGGAAAACTGCCCCTGAGACTTCCAAATCGTAAATAAAAGTTGGCCTTCTTGGGAAAAATATTACAATAAAATCCAAATTATGGTTTCAAGGCCCCCAAAACCTGGGAAATCGCATTTAGGGGTTCCTCTTCTTCCCAGATTTCCCTGGGGACATCTTCGGATCCCCTTGTGGATGGATTTAAAGCGAGTTTCTCCTGACGAATGAATCATCTTCTTCCAACAAGATACATCGCTTGGATACACCAGCATATAAAGAACTAAAGACAAATAGCCTATAATTATCTTTGATTATTACCTAAACTCAATTAGCTGGTAAAGAAGCTTTTAATTTAAGGGGTATAAATAGTGGCAGCAAACTTTCTTTGAAACAACAGTTTAATCTCACAAATCGCCTCTTATTTCACTTCAAGTATCTTTCTTGATATGTTAAAACATAAATATTGCATATTCAAGATAAACCAGGTGAGAACCATACTGTAGTGGGACCCTCAAAAGCCATTCATGAAATAGGATACCCGGGTACACTCATTTGGCAAATTGGGGTGACTGCAATCAAATCGAACTTGTCTTCTTGAAATCTCAGCATGAAATCTAAATGTCAATCATGTTTAGACCTATTTTTAAAGGTGTTAAATGTGTCATTTCCCCTTATCTGGTAGACCTTTAGAACAAACATTTTCTTGCAGGCCTATGGTGATTCTTCAGTAGAGTACTAAGAACGCTAGGGGGAAGACCGGAGCCGGTACCATCCTTGTAAGGGGGCCATGCCACAGCCGAAAATGTAATAAATAGTCAAAATTTCAGATCATGTTATCGGTCCAAAGCTTTACCAAATATAACACGATTTTAGATCTAGGAAAACTTAGACAAGGAAAACTTTTTGGAAAGAGTAGAGGTGTCACTCCTCCCCTGACGCAACATTCCCTTCAATTACACCCTACCAAATTACAATAAAAAGCATTTAATAATGGAGATTATAAACATATAATCATTACGAGACATTGATGAAGATGGTAAGCAACATTTGGCATCCAATCCACCTCACAAAGACAAAATTTCTCAAAGAGTATAGAATGTCCTCCCCATTTATAAGAGAGCACCTCTTGACTAACGTCCAGCCAGTAATACGAGAGCACAGATTTTGGACTTAAACCAGGCCTTACATTTACCCCTTCCCTCAGCACCCTCCCCCATGATGGCACTCATGCATAGCTGAAAAGGAAGGGTCCTCACGGGCTCCAACTATCTGTAGGCACGCCAATCTAACGAATGTGTCTTAACCGAAATGGTTGGGAATGCACCCCTTCCCCCGAAAATTACCCACATTTGAAAATGCTGTATGCGCTTACTATGGTACCTTTTACTGCCCAAAGATCAAGTGGTTTAACCTTAAGACAGCAATTTCGTTATCCGCCCTCCCCATCCAATCTACCCCGGCTACATTTTTGCACTGATGCTTGCTGTACGTACTCCCTCTAGTTTGTAAATGGAACTCCAAGTAAAAAGTCTGTTCGGTAGGAAAAAAACAGCGAAACGCTGGCAAAATAAGACTGGCAAAATGGTATTCTAATAAAAAAGTTTTGGTCACCGTATTCTCTCTCCAATTGCGTAGGAAGCGGGGGGCTCGGGCGACAGCAATTTACCTAAACATTTGAAATGATGCACTAAATTGCATCCAAGGTCCTTCAAAACTCCAAAAATTTTCCAGAAAATGGTAAAAATTTTCCTGTTAGAAACGTCGAAAATTTGCAGTAACTTACACTGAAGGGCAATTCTCATCATCCCGAACAATTCCAATTCTCCAAATATACAACTTGCAGCTCCTCCAGTACCTAAGTAAAGCTTCTCTCTGTGCAGATACAAACCTAATTTATTCCTTAATTTCATTTCCTGGTGAACATATAAGGCCATAATGTGTAATCTAGACACACTCTCTTTCTCACTCTGCATCGTGTAGAATGTTAACACTCTGCATGTTTTGAATTTTCAAACTTTGATGTCAAGCCTAGTGTAGTCACCAACTGAGAATTTTAATAATGTTTACCACACTAAAGGAATAGATTGAGATGACCAATATTTGTCTTTAAAATTTGTCCAAAATGATGCACCATATTATATCTAAGGTCCCTCAAAAAACCAAAACTTTTCCAAAAGATTGTCAAAAACTTTTTGTATTAAATTTCAAAAATTTGCAGTAATGTACCGTCAAATGTGTCCACAAGTTGCATCTAAAGTTCCTCAAATATCAAAAAAAAAATAAAAAAAATTGTCAAAAATTTTCTGTAAAAATATCAAATATTTGCAGTAATGTACCTTAAAATTTTTCCAAAATGATGCACCAAATTGCATCTTAGTCCTTTCAAATATCAAAAAATTTTCCAAAGCGGATGAGAACATCCCTACCCTTAAAGACCTCCCCATGATGGGAAACAAGGTTCAGCCCCAGTCTCCAACAGGTTCCTACGCCTATGTCTTTCTCAATACAGGTCAATAAATACTTGTGGTAAAGCATCATGATATAATACATTGGTAAAAGGTGTCTCTTTGAAAAAAAGTGTTATACTTGAGTAACATGTAACTTATTCATATGATGATTAATAGATAAGGTTACAAATATCAACGACTACTTGTTCTCACAATCAATGAGATAGACGTGGCAGTTAATATCGGACTTTATTAACACTCAAGCTAGATGTTTGAAAAACGTTGAAGAAATTATGAAAGTATTGACGTTTTAAAAACATGCATTGCTCTTAATCTTTCGGTTTCAAAACTGGGTCTTTTTAACAAGCTATTAGAAAACTGATTATTCTTGGAGAGATGGACGTCTGGAACAAATCAAACTTTGTCCTTGTTATCATTTTCTGTTTCCAGTTTCAATTAGAATTGACCACAGGTAAAGCCGAAGTAGATCAGAACTTAGTTGATATAATGACGAACATAAAACAACATATACCAAGACTTGTTATAGTTTCAAATCCAAGTTTCAAATGAAAGTTTCAAAATTATCTCTAAAGTTTTCTAATAGGTTAAAAGTTCGTATTATGTGAGCAACCAAATCTTTATTTTGTTGCTTCTTTCCATCTTCTCCATTACAGGATACATCCACCTTGGGTGCTTCAAAAATCACCACACCTCCACTAATTGTTATGGAAGTTTGCATGAATATGTCTTAAGAAAGGAGAGTCAGTTACTTCTCATGTCTAAGTGAACGTTTTCCTTATCCAGCTTGCTCCTGAGTGGATTTTGCTTATAAAGATAATGACTACTTACCGTTCAAAAACTGGTGGACTGCGTAAAGTTCGTCATTATTTTTGCCCTTTCAAAAAAAAAATTAGATTGCTCCATAATTTTATGCAGCTTCGCTCTTACTACTACATTATCATACATACCACCATTTCGCTAGTTGCAAAATTAATATTTTAATTAATTTTAAAACATGGCTAATTGGTTAGTGTAAATATAACTGTTCCACTGGGATAGTAATATTTTTGGTAGCGGTTGTTCTTTCTCAATGCACATCTTTCCATTAATATTTCTAACTGCTACAAATCAAAAGCGATGTCATTATTTTCAGAATACTTTAGAGTTTGGCGGACATATTTCATAAAAATTTCGAATTGAATATCAGTTTAAAAGAACATCAGTGTCATGTTGTAGAAAATTTCAACCTTAATAGTAATATAGAAATTTCTTTATATCCCGTAAACTTTATTTAAGCAGCACATTATTGACCTCGTCTTCAACAACCTGTCAAGGGTCACGTAATATAAAACCTTTCAACCGCTTGGTTTCGATGTTTGGAAGGGTAGCGGCTAGAAGGACCAAATTTTATTTTTTGTGATAAGTCCACCAAGCAATGGAATGAATCCAACATGCCATACTGTACGGAGACAAACATGACAAGTACGCAAGCTTAACCTTAAAAACATTAGCAAAATGTTGCAGCTATTATTATTACTTGGTAGGTCACTGAGTATTTCTTGGATGGAGGGGCAGTTGCTGTTTCGTTTTGACTGTATTGTTAACTTGTTTGTATTTCTCAGTAATTGTGCGGGATTCTAAGTTAGTTCGTACACAAGCATGTGACTTTGGGAGTAAGATATAAGTCTTGACGGGCAGTCGAGAGATTGTCTGTAAGAAAAGATTAAAACAAATTCTTTAAAGGCAAGATTTAAATAAACAACTCCTTATCTAAAAATGCACTCACTCCTCAATTTAAGAGCCTATACAATAGTGCTCTGTGTAATAATGCGCATATTGCAAAACGTTAAATTAGTCAAGTTCTCATTTTCGAAACCTATATATGCGGTCATTCCCATCTGGAAAAATAAATCCATTCCAAGTGAAATTTAGATCATGTTACTTCATTAGAAAAACGTTTTCAGACGCCATTTTCTGAACAAGAAGGACTTTGGGATAATAATGTTTTATCTCAATTATTACAGGGAAAATTAAAATAATAAACAAGCATGTTAATTAGTTGCTATCTACAATCATTCAAGAAAACAAGGACTGTTCTTACTGGATTCTTTCATAATTAAAAACAATATACGGTACACCTGTGTACTAAAAACATATGAAAGCTTTAGTAATTACATACATTAAGCAAATTTCGTTACAATGCTAAGTACACAAAATAAGTGGTATACAGGGTTTAATACCATCGCCTGAAAGTTCCTTCAAACGTAACCAAAGTATAGTAATTTTCATGTTGTAAAGAGAAAATAAATTTGTGAACAAAAACTTGAGCAGCAAGAGCATTGTTACTTTGCTTGCTATTGAAAACTGAGTACCTAGCATAAAGTAAACTGAAATTGATAGGGTGAGTGAAATCCTAAAAACTAAACCTTACATGCAGTTTCTAACTCATTGAATTAATGAAAAGGGGGTTTGGCTTATACAGCTATATTCTAAGTTGACTAGCTGTGATATAGGAAATGTTTTAATGATAACAATCTCCCAGTTGGACAAAGGTCACTCAGTGACCAAAGGTGTAACAAAGATTTAATCCTTACAAGCTTTGATACATAGTTTTACCTTTTACCTTTTTGCAATTTGAAAATCATTGAGAAAACTGGCAGGGTTCGAAAAGAGGGGATCAACAGGGGAAATGTAAAACTTCTAAATTCACGTTTAGTCTAGAAAACTGAGAAAATGTATTTAAAACAGATGATACTTTATTTATAGAACCCTGAGAGTCATTTTTATTATCATCTGAGTAATTGGAAATGTTAAAACAAGTTCCAACTTTAAAATGGTTTTCTTAATTCCGTGTCAATTTATCACATTGATGAAATATGTCTGTTTTCTCTTAGATTCATCTAGGAAATACAATACACTACTTGTGGCACGTGCGGCAAGAAGTCGGTCCGTGCATCCTGACTACTTGTCGCACGTGCCATAAGGAATTTGCCTTGTCTGAGAAAATGCAATTTTTGCCAGTAATCCCCGACCTCTTATTGCACGTGCGACAAGGAGTCGGTCCATTTCTAATGAAATAACATATGAAAATGTAGTATGTGGTTGCAATTTCGTCAAAGGTTTTGCAATACGTTATGCAAAAAGACCTGTCCAGAAAGAGGAAGAAAATCCATTTTGAAAATGGATCTTGATTTAATAGTTTAGTTAAGAATAGTTATGCCCTCAATGTGATTATTAGAAATAACTATGTTGAGTTAAAAATCTCAGTGCAAGTAATGAAAAGATACGGGTGAGAGGATTTTAAATAATTTGTCAAATAGTTAATGTTTGAAGCACAGGGAGATGTGTTGCTGTAAAGACTTCTAATCCACTGTTAAACGTCTGGTCCAAAATCAAAATAGAAAGTGAATTAAGCATAAATTCCCAGTTGAGATAGTCAAATGCTTCTTCTTAGTCTTAAAATAGACGAGCACCTTGAATAGACTTGTTATCGCAATAATTAACGAGATCTAAGATAAGACTGATGATCTCGCCTATAAATCTGCCTTTTAAAAATTTGATTTGCTTAAAAGACAAATATGGTAGGGTGCCTTTTTCTTTTGGGAAAATTGATAATCTTCTGAGGGTTTTAGAATAAGAGTAATAATACTCTACTTTGCTCATCTGAAAAGTGTCCTAGTTGAAAAGCATGATTAAAGGAGTTGGCAACCAATATGTCTATTTCATCCCAAATGATTCTATAAATTCGGTAGGGAGTCCACCTCAACCAGGTGATTTTTTAAAGAGCATCCAATGTAAAAAATGAGAACATTCATGCAATGTGACAGGTCCTTCACAAGAAGCCCTCTGCTCCTGAAACAGCTTTTGATGATGCTCCAAATTAAGATCACTGAAAAAGCTGTGAAACGACATTCGTACGCTTCCTGTAAACATCATTGTAAATTTTTTTTTATCTCACGCATGATATCATTCTGAGTAATTACAACATGATTATTTTTAGCAAAAGCTGACTTATCGTGTTTAAAGACTTATTCCGTTTCTCAAAATTGAGAAAATATTTAATGTTTTGGCCTCCCTCTCCTGACCTCTTGATCTAACGATAATGTCTTTAAGCTTGTTATTACATAAGGAACCGAGCTCAGCCCTGCCGTCATTCAACTTAGATTTAGTAGAATCGGATGGAGATCTGGAGTAAAGCATTGATTTGTTCAAAGTAAGTGATCTTTTCAATGCAATTCTGCTCGTATCTTTTGCGTTCAAATGAAAGGGACTAAGAATACGAGACAGACACGGATCTAATTTAAAGTTTCAAATTCCCCAACGTGAGCTTTGGGTATCCGCAGAAAAGCTAGACAGCGTTTCAGCAATCGTTGGTTTGATAAGGTCAACATTTAAAGTATCGTCCAGTAATGAAGTATTTAGTTTCCACATTCCTTGTCCTCTGTTACTAACTTATCATTAGAGAATGCTGTCCCTTGAAAGTGGACGTCACGACTTGGCCGACAGCGTCACGACTTGGCTGATTTTTCAACAAAGGGAAACCGCAAATAACAATAGACGGTCACTGGACCATGGAATCTGCAACAATGTGGCTTTTTGTCAGTTGTTTAACAAGCAAGGATAAGTTTGTCCAAGTTTCAAGGGAGCGGATTCTCTAATGAGTGAAAAGTCAGACCGCACTTGGTGCTCTGAACCAAATAATGAAAGGATCTGGGATTTTTAGTGATTATAAGTCTAAGCTTCTCTCACATTTCAGACCCGAGCTAGCCTAGTGCGCCCCTAGTGAGCACTCCCGGTAAAACGGGTTTCACACGGGGAACACTCTGGGCGATCTCCGAGAGCCCTCCGGTAGCTCGCGGTAAGTCCTGACAACTCCTGGCATGGCCCCGAGTGTTTTGAGCATACACAAAACACTCAGGGCCACTTGGGGTCTTGGTCCCGAGTTGCAACACGGGGTGCACGCGGGGCTCTCTCGTAGCTCGCTCGAAGCTCGCTTGAAGCTCTCTCACGGGCTTGCTGGGGGTCTTCAGGTATCATCCAGAGTACTCGGAATTCTCGGGCGCACCCGAGGGATACTAGATGTGTCCCGAGAATGCATCATCACCCACAATATGGAATGGAATGAGTACATTATCACCAGGAAATGGTTCGGCTGCAGGCAGTTCCAGTGTATGCCGATCAAATATATCCCGATAAAAAATCCCTGCATCAAAGCATCTACAAAGTCATAAAATAATTGTAACAATTTGTAGTCAAATTCATGTGTTTAAACAACATGTGTCTCAAATGGTCACATATACATGTGTTTACAAATTCAGATAATGGTACATTTAGCATAGTTTAAAGGTACCGAATGCGCCTCAGCCTAGTCTAGGGTGTTACACCTTACATCTATTCCTACTGAAAGCCAGTGAGCCACAAATGGGAAAAAGGCCCTGGCCGGCCCGACTTACACCAGTTGGTTAAAACCTCATCAAACTCTAGCTCTTACCCTACTGAAAGTAATGAAAAGTAAAACACAGATATATTTTTTTCCATATACGCCACTTTTTGAGACAGTAACACATGTTGTGATGGAGTAACGCGTGAAAAAATTAAAAAATACATGCTGGTGTCTTACCTACCACTGGGGCCGACGTCCACAAATAAGAACTTGTAATCGGCATTCATCAATGCCAACAGGATAACTGAAAAAAAATTTTTGTAGTTATAATGCTGAGACACTGTTGGACGGTGAGACACTGTTGGACGGACATTTTAATACATTATGTTTCCCATCAAGGGCCCCCACGGTGTTGACGAAATTCCACCAAGAAGCAATCTGGTCACTGGCAGCCTTCCACTGGTCTGCTGTGCGGAGGCAGCGCATCACTTCTTCCGCATATTCAGCGATGATTGCTTCCCACGGCAGGTACAGTTAATACCAGTAATGGTACTTTTGGCCAAGCTAAACCGTACTGCAAAGCCATGTACGAATCCCCAGTTGCCAAGTAACGCAGGGTAATTGCCAGCCTCAATCCTACACTCAGGGCTGGTCAATAGGTGGTGTCCTTCTTCTTGATGCCCAACCCGGTCCAGGAGTTCTTGGAATAAGTCCTGATCGACAGACTGAAAATTCTTACGGACGGTTGAGTCTTCCCTAGCCTGCCAGTTCACCCATCAATTTCTCATATGATCATATTCTAGTCGACGCTGTACCCAAGATCTCGTGCAACAAGCACATCTTGTTGTCCGGCGTCGACGTCGGCTATGGCGACATTCAGTACAGTCCCTTGTTGGCACATGAGGTCTTCCATGATAAAATGATTCTTCCCTCTAAAAAGTGGCATGTCAACAATTTACTGGTCTAGCTCGCTGTACTTGGTGTTCACTCTGGGAAATTGGGCCGTTTTCGTAGACGGCTCGAGCTTCGCTCGGGTTGAACTCAGGGTACTCGGGGTACAGCTCCGGGTGCGCACAGCCTGCACTTGGGCCACTCCTAGTGCGCCCCTACTTCACCAAGACGGGCTCGGGTTAAACACGGGCTGTTATCTTTCCTGGCTAGCTCGGGGACATTTTGGTAGCGAGCTGGACCGGAGTTAAAATCGAGGTAAATTCGGGACACTCGGCTAGCTCGGGCGCATATGTGAGAGCAGCTTAACCTATAATGGAAAGAGTGGTCAATATTTGAATGTCATGTAATATGCTTGCGTTCAAGGTTTAGCTCCCTCCAAATATCAATCAAGTCTAGTTTCTGCATAATGTGTAACAGTGCCCTTGTTCTAAAATTAGTTTGGGGTAGCCCACCTATTTTATCGAGATCTAAGTTCCATACAAAATTTAAATCACCACCCCGTATAACTATAATAGTCCAATCGTGATTACCAATATGACTTTCAATTAATAAGAAATGGTTATCTCTATCGACATTTTGACCATATACGTTAACTAATTCCAATTCTAAATTATTTATCTTAACATTTAAAACTACAAAACACCCACAAGAACATTGAATACAGAAAAAGCAGTGGATGGGCTCACTTAAATGATGACGGGCTTACTAAGGCGGGTACCATGGAATAAGAAGATACGACCTCTTCTTTCGTTGGATCGGAAAGTAATGTTCACAACAGTACAATGCGTCTGTTGCAAAAGGACGAAATCGTAATTTTGTGTCTTTAGATAAGAAAATACTTTTCTACGCCTCCTACCGTTTTTGAGGCTCCGTAAAAAAAAAGAAAAAAAAAAACCTCGTAAACTCGTAAGTCGTCAATGGATAAGTCCAAATGACAGACGCTATCCAAATATAAATAGAGATCCTAAATCATTTAATATAACCTCAAGATTTTTGAGATGGAAAACAGAGAAAATAAGAGGGAGTCCAAACAACTATCACAAAGTAAAGGCTGAAAATTTGGCCGTCTATACTTGTTACGACCCCCAAGGTCCATCGTCAGCACACCAGAGAAAATTTACATTTCAGAGCCGTTAAGTTCCGCCAAAAGATATAGTGATGAGGGAAATGAAAACTGGACAGATAGGGACAAAGTTTACTCTGAAAATGCATACGCCTTTCTAGATGAATCTCTCTAATTCCCTGCGGAGAAGAGTAATTTTGCTCCTTCTCGAAAGAGTTCCTACTTTTTGACTCCATATTTTTCTCCTAAATTAGATCAAATTTCGTAAGGACGTCGATAACAAAATAGGATTCATTCACCAGCAATCGGTGTTGTTGTATAAGGGCAGTTATTTTGTCGGCATACAATGATCTCTAACTATGATATATCTCAGTCATGAGAGATTTCCCGGCCATCTCTATGGGCCCTTTCCACCTTAACGCTGGGTACTCCTACTTTGTCCGTAATCGACTTCGCGATTTCCACACAATTTTCATTTTCCGTTGTAGCGAAACCAACAATATGAATGTTACTTCGTCGAGAAAATCTCTCCTGAATGTTAAGTTTCTCGTTGTGTTCGACATCTGCCTTGAAGAGTTTCCAGATTTCTTCCTTTAATGCAATGATAATGCCTTTTGCGTTAAGCACGAGAAAGAGCAACTGACATTTCCTTTTGATCTACATTGCTTTGCAGATTTGTCTTTAACCACGCTACCTCTGAATACAGATGAATTGGGACTTCCAAGGGGTACGTGAGAATATCATAGCATGCCAATCTAGATGAATTCTGTCATTTCAGCTGCAACAATAAATGTAAAAAGAAAA
>WURT03122078.1:0-10170 GCA_009936505.3 Holothuria glaberrima | reverse complement strand
ATTCAAGATTGTAAAATGACTTAATTCAGAAAATTTTCAATGGTTTAGCGTTTCAGACACAGAAATAAAGCGAGTCATTTTGAATGCTCCGTAACAGGTGAATACCCTCTGAGCGCTGAAATGCCCTATCCACCTTCGTAAACACAAATTAAATTAAATACAAGAGAAAAAGAAGAGAAAATAGAGAAAGGAGTAAGAGCAGACGAAAAAGATGAAAAAGAAAATAATGGAAAACCTTTGGATTCTTCATCGTAACATTTGCACGACCATCAATCATTTCAACACGCTTTCGTGTTCAGCTGTTACAGAAAGGATGAATGCAGTATATGCAGTAGATGATCATGTACTATTAGAAATCATCATATCTTTTTACTTTATGAAAATAACATTAACAGGCAATTTTTCTAACCACGCCCCCCCCCCCGCCACTATTTCCAATTCGAACCCAACATGAAGACGATATAGTAATAACTATATGCTTCAGGTTTCTGTAGCTGGAAATTCCCAAATCGAGTAACAGTAGTAAAATACTTTCCTCCAGGTCCTCACACGTATACACTTACCATTCAGTATTAAGTATGACAACGACGCGGAAATAAGGTTTCATTGAACTGTACCTTTACAAAATTCTAAATTCAGTGTGATAGTGCTTTGTTTAACCGTTCTGTAAATGATCAACTTTTATTCAAGCATAGGTCGGACTAATTATTGTAAATTTCCAACCAAGGTTTTACGTTAGGTATTTAACAATTAAAAAAATATTTGTAAAACCCACAAGCTGACAATCGACAATCAGAAATACGAAAATTGCATTAGCCTGTCTTGCTACCATATGCCACGGAGACTCATAGGAAATATTTTCCACGCGTCGAAGTTGTATTTCATCTTGATCACCAGTATCTTGTCGTCCTTTTTTATTCGGTTTATATTCTAAAAAGGGAGTTCGGAATCTATCCTGCCCCTGTGATAGATCTCGACTAGCTCTTTCTCTATGTAATTGTTCACGCCAGCCTCTATTTTACTGTGATGTTCCCAAACTCTGGACCCCGTCTTTTTCATTAATGACACTCTTTTTTTTAAATGCACAAAACTTTTGACTAACAGTTTATATATTTTATTACACATATAGTTAGAATTCGATTAAGAGCTTGGTCTTTTAAAGGTCATGAAGAATGAAAGAGCGTACACAATTTGCAGTGTGGAGTTCTACTTTATTTTTCCAGTGTGATGAATGTTACCTCTCTAGAAGTTACGACTTATATTGCTTTAAAGACAGGGCATCTTCATGACTTAAATAAACACGGGTTCGTAGTAAGTGTGCAAAACAAACCATGACTAAAGGTATAGGGCAAAATCTGACAGTTATTTACAAAGGCAGAAATAGAATAGTAGAAATAAGTTCGACGAGAAAGACACAGCCTAGCTTATAGATGGTTAGGTTGCAACATTGACGGGAGACCACGTCTAAAAATTTGTTTGTTCCGTGCATATGATCCCTCTTAAGAGAGTACATAAAGTATTGCTCAAAACCCCTCTCAAAAATTTAACGAACATGAAGTTACATGATTTCGTGTTCACAAGTTGCACATTTGCTTAACACTTGGACACAACATCAGTGTAAATTTTTAAAATTTGATTCTGCTAAAACTTTCTAAATTCAAAATAATTGACGAATATTTTATGGTGTCGTCTGGTGACACGAATGAGGGCACATCGGATCGATTTTATGTTAAACTGTGAACACCAGTTCACGTTTATTTCAGGGAACTTGAGGAAAATTTTCAGAAAACGACAAGAGAATTGCCTCTTTTGTCCTTCCACAAATGGTTTCTTGAGATGGGTAGGAGAGTTAGTATTGATGTACTTCTGTTAACAGTCTTAAACAGTCGGCAACAATTTAGCCCAAGAGCATGGTTGATTTTATATGCCTTTGCAAATTTTTTTGTGTTTTTCATTGAAAAGCCTGTCCTTTTTAAGGAGTTTCTTCACATTGCATTAACTCACAAGCAAACATTTTCATGGAATGGTAGAGTTTGGAAGGTCTACAGCTATTGCCGTATGCGTGATTCTCTTAGGAACAGGGAGAGATTAAGTTTTAGCATAAGAGTAACTTGTTGCTAAAAGGATTGCTGACCAAAGCAGTTGAAAGCTGTTCACTATATCTTTAACGACTTTGGCAGATTTTTACGAGAATTCAACAAAGTCGATGTTACGATTTAAACATTTCTTTTTTTTTTCACCCTAGTATTTTACTATCGTCCATAGGGACAATTATCCCATTAGCCAAAATACGTTTAAAGACACCTCCTGAAAAGTCATAACATGGACATGTTTTTCACTGAACGTAAAGAAACTAATTCATTCTAGAACGAAGTGGAGAGGAGTGAGTCTTGATGCCGTTATGTTGGGTCTGTTACTACCAACATAGTCGGAAAATTCGACCATCTCAGGCGATTTGTGCATTACCAAAATAATTAAAACCTTCGACTAAGTATTAAAAGCAGATCTGTCACGACGAAAAAAACTAGGTCTGTTTGTGTACATTTTACTTTGTTCTTCCTTTTTCCACTCAATCAGAGATGTGTACAGCCGTTTAAATCTAACACTGTTTGTACAAAACGGGTCTATAGGATAATGGAAAGATGATTTCAATAGTATTACAAAGCACTTCATACAATCAAATTATTATCATAGGACGCCATTTCACCCTGGTCTGAAAATGAGACAGTTTAAACTTCCTAGGGCTACATACATGCCTACGATCTATATGAAGCTGAGTGAAAGAAGGTTTTGTGCGTTAAGTGTGGGCAATAATAGCTTATGGAGCTTTGGAACACATTTTAAAAACAAGTGTGTTTGCCATGACTCATTTATGTCAAAAAACCCCAGACAGTGCCCATAGGTCACACGAAGTGAGGGAAAATATGTATGTCTACTATTCCAAAAATGAGAAATACATTAAGTGAACATTTCAGTGTAAAATATTAAACAGCCGTCATATTTGTCTGAGAGTGTATATAACACATGGATAATATAATGACCCCTTTTGGTTACATTCTTGTTCCAAACAGGTGCCACATTTCTGTGGGTTTTGAGCAACAAAGACATTTTGCATGCGTGTAAGGAGAACTGAATCGTAGTATGCTGATGAGATTTCCTTTCAGTTCGGATGGGTAGTTCTCAGAACATCAGCAAGTATAATTACCATATTTGAGAGTTTCAAGCAAGAGGGACTTTATCATCTCCTCAAATTGATGCGCAATGCTTTGTTTTCATTGTTGTTCAATCTGTTGTATGGACTGAATAGGAATATGAGCTTCCAATAAGGAATTTGACGTTTGTAAAATTCCCATGCCTTTCATGCATTTACGTTTCGATAATTTCAGATTATTGTAGAGAAAACTGGTTGAAGAGCTGAAGGAAAAAGAAATTAAGAGCTCATTTTTGTCAGGTTATGATAAAACGTGTGCTTGCTTCAAATTCATTTTGGACTGTAAATGTCAGAACTTTATCAGCTTAACCATCATAGAACTCCACTTAGGCTTTCAATGCAAATTATCTCTCAAAAATTCCGAAACTCTACGAAAACCTTAGCTCTTTTTTAACATTTTGCATCTGCAAATAGAGATTACTACAATAAAAACGTATGTTGTACTCCGACTTAGAAATGGATCTGCTTAGGGCAATGAGATCAGTTGGGCCCAAACAGGTGGCACAACTTTCTACTATTTTGCATATTTCAAATTGTCAATGCAAAGTTACCATATTACCTTATGTTCTACTCGGCTCTATCTAAGGGGAATAATTTACGTTAATTAAGTCACTCTTATTGCATACTAGGCTCACATACGTATACAGCGAACTCGACCCAGCGACGTGAAAGCACACGTTCTGGGAATGGATGGCTACTTCTCGGTCATTTACGAGGGCATCAAGGTTTGGTGACAGATCCATCAGTGTCGCTGGTCAAAATTATGTAACAATGTAGCTTAGGATGGATGGGACTGTCAATCAATTGCCAGCTTAAAAACTAAATTCATAACGCAACTTTTACAAAAATTGAAAAAATTGTATTTTATTTACCTGTACGTCATGTTTCTTCGTTTGTTTGTGGAGCACGAGTGAATTATTTTGTAGCTCTGATTACTGTATTAAATCTAATAACCTCAGCTTGAATACTCTAAAATGGTATTTGATAGATTTCTGAGTGAAACATTCTTCGTCCTCTTTTGGTTCCTTGCCGGAGGCGGAAGGAATCTGTGCAGTCACTCGAGTGTGTGTGTTTGTCTGTGGTTTGTGTGTTTGTGATGTTTGGCTTCTAAACACGGTATCTCAAGACAGCAATGGTTATCAATGATAGATACTTTATCATTTTAAGACAAAGTCCCTGTTGTTTTTGTGGAAGTCAAAGGTCTTATGAGGTCAACAGAAGTCAAAAACCGAAAACCTTGTAAACACGAAATCTGTAGATAGGAAACAGTGATGTTTTCATCCTTTACTTTTTACATAAGTTGTAGACAGAAATTGTAACCTTTTTATTTTGAAAGATGTCAAAGGTTATCTAAGATCAAAGAATGTGAAAAAACGAAATGCTTAAAAACTGCTTGTAAACACAACATTTCAAGGTAGCAATGATGTACAAATTCGTACTTTTTACATAAACTTATCATATTTCGAATACGTTCGCTGTTGTGTAGGTCAGAGATCATCAGAGACCAAAATCCGAATACCTTGAAAAAACATTTCAAGACAGGGGGTGAATCCTTTAATACTTGGTATATGGATTTGTTACGTCAAGAGAGAGAGGAAACCCTATGGTTTTGTTGGAGACCGAAGGTCATATGAGGTCATCAGAGGTGAACCTAGTCAACATAATATACAATGGGCGGTACCTCCAAATTGTCTCCTGCGTTACGTGACCAACAAAAAGGTAAGGCTGAATTTTTATACTATTTCAATGATAGAGAATAACATCTATTTTCCACAAGCACACCCTGTTACAGTTATAATTTTAATTTGGATCACATAATTGTCACCGCGTAAAAGAGATGCTGTTGATACAGTGTGATAACAAATAGAATATGGTACGCTGAGAGAATTTTTTAATGGCGTAGTGGATTATTGCTCGGTTTCTCACACAGACGGCCCGGGTTCGAGTCCCATCTAAGACGCTTTCTCTTTCATGTTTTGTTTTCTCTTTCTTTAAAACGGTCAAATGGTTAACATAAGGCCTCGTCGTTAATTGACAAGTAGTAAGTTGCATGTAGTACTTGATATCATTTTACTATCATTCAGAATGACGGTAATTCTTGTCGAACGATTAGCACACTATTCGGGCATAAATGACATGTATGCGTGTGAAACCTTTTACCCAGTAGTGGTTTGAAGGAAATGATTACTTATTACAAAGGCCAACGTTTGTCAGACGTGGTTTCCCTGAAGACACTGAACTACATGTAACTAATTTTTGAAAATTTAGTGACCTCTAACAATAGGAACACTTGTGGTCATTGTTTTAAGTCTTAGACTAAACAATTCCATAAATTATCAAATTCTTGGAGCCCAGAAGGCATCAGGAAGTTGTTCAGACGTAGAAAGTTCAACTCCCCTGATTTCATTGCTTGGTCATAAAGTTTCAAATTTGGCAAAAGTATTTTCAAGGTTGAGACGCAAGGAAAACACAAGTTGCTTAAGGAAAGATATGTTTAACAAATGGAATATTTCTTTATTCCTTCTACTGTGCCGATGTCGGTATGGAATACCCAAAGGTAAGTCCGAAGCTTAACAAATGTTTGGAAGATAAATGTCAGTAAATGTCATACTCAGTCTGTTAACACGTAACATCTTGCAAAAGCAGTGTGACTGTTTAACCATGTATGTTTAGTAGCGTCTTGTTCATTGAGAAGTGTACTAGTGATTATGATGACTGTAAAAAATGCATGTGGATTTTAGCTTTCCTCCTCTTTTCAGGATACAAAAGTTTCGGATGCTTTAGCAAACATTACTCTTTCAAAATGGTGTCGAAAGTTTTCCACACTGACCCTCTTCTAACTCCCCAGCGGTGCCTCGCCAGATGCAGCCGTCAGTGGCACTTGTATTTTATGTTGACAGAAGGAAAAGTATGCGCTTGTTTCGGAGATGATTTACATTTAAAAAAGTACAATATCAGTGACCAGTGCAATTCTCCGTGTAAGGGTGATACCTTGCAAGAATGTGGTGGCGAATATTCAGTAGAAATTTTCAAAGGTAATATCTTACATAATTGTCAAAACTCTTTTCGTCTGCAACGAATTTTGAGAGATTTGTTGCTATAGATAATTAAAAATTGCAAGTAATAAAGTATTTGTTATAGGCTGCAAGAAAGCCTTAAAAAGCTGCACTTAAATTTTCCTATATTTCTTAAAAAAATAATGTCATATCTTATTTTTGTTCCTTATGAAAGTCTTAAAAAGGAAACAATTTTATTTACCACATAATATTGCTTTAGTTTCATACTGCAGTGACCTTATGGAGCCATTGAACGGTTTCCTTCATCAAACAATGCAGAATGCGAGTTTTTGGTGCAAAGAGGGATATCATCTACAAGGATCAAAACATATCCAGTGTAACAAGACAATCTCTGAATGGAACGGACCAGTGAATCCTGTTTGTCACAACACCAGCGGTAAACTACTTCAGGCGGAACAGCCGTTCAATTTACACGTTGATAGAAAACGCCAAATACTTTTAACAACAAATTAGTTGCAATCACTTAGTGTCCTTGTGTTACTTATGTAATGCAATGATCATATTACCAAAAATAGCATGTCGTACGAAACTTTTGTATAAAGACCAAATGTCATACCTTCCTTTTTTTGGTACCACTTTAATGTAGGTGAAAGACCATGTCCTTGGACACTATCCTATATGCATCTTAACTTTATCCAAGCAAAGCTTAAAAGGTCATGAGGCTTTAATTATAACTAGCATTTTCCTAGCTCTACAATATGTACTAGGGAAGTCTGAAGGATGTTGTAAATGGTAAGCTGTAAATGAAAACAGACTGCCTTTTCAAGAATGAGCTAAGACAATCGTGTTACAATGATATTCATGTTAACCATAAATTATGCATAAAGAGAATCTAAGAGTGATGATACTTTACCCTCATGATAAAAATGCCATGCCTTATTTAGCGAAAACTAATTCATTTATTGTGGTGAGACTCATCAAACTTGATTGTAGGTCCTAATGGAATCTTTTTAACAACTAAGAATGGCACCCTTTATCACAAAAGGCAGAGTCTAGCTAAGTGAAATACCGTGCAACTTCATATTGTTTTTTTTAATTAAAGGTTACAGAGAACTACACTTAGTACAGTGTCCTGAATGATGGACATCCCTCATTATGTTTGCACCTACAGACCTTATGCATATGACGTAAGAGCACAGGAAGTGCTCCCTCGTTTGGAAGAAAGAGAGTATTATTACAAGATTCATCAACAAAGGCAGACAGCTGATTTGCCACCCAATGAGATACTCGCATTACTCTAGTAGAAACGCATACAAAGTCTACTGCATGCCATGTGCTTTATTGTTTTGCCACAAAAATGACGTCTGGGTGACGTCAGTGTATAAGGTCTATAAGAGCACCTGTAAAAGTGAACAGCAAATATTGTAGAGAACAAGTGACGAGATGATGACGTCAAACAAAAATATATTCATTTAATTTGCAGGTATATCCTCTGGGTTTCTGACCATGTTCGTATTGATCTTCCTTGGGATGTTATTTTTCATGGCATCATTTCTGCACATCAGAAGGTTTGTCTATTACATATTATTTTAAACATCAGGCAATGGGGTCGATAATATCCAAATATTAATCAAACGAAACTTCCTTAGAAACAGGGTATTAACTTGTTGATCCCTCTGTACTGCCAGTGTTTTCGGTGAATTTAGTTTAGAGCCCAGGTGCTCACACATTTCTGTCTTGACCAATTTCTGGCTTTCCACTGTCACCCCGTGACCTACAAGACCGCTATCAAGTCACATGTAAAAATCGAATTAGATTTGACAAGAGACATATTTAATACAAGCAGGTGGGATGGGGAGGTTCGACTGACAGGTCTGCCATCTTGTTGCATGTGAAGAGGAACCGCTCCTCAGTTACGACAATAAAAGGCATCTCCATCGTACGACCCTAACCACACACATTTAAATAACTCTTACCGCCCGTGAATTATTGATGAACATCACAGATATTGTCTTAAAGTTGATGAAACTATCCTGGATGATTTAAGCTTTGACACTGTATAGTGTACATAATGTTCATGAAAAATATAGACGGCTAAGGCGGTTCTTCTAGTCTAGAAATCGTTTGCGACCCACGCGACCCCAGAGCTGCCGGCGACTCATCATAAAATGTCTGGCTACCCACATTTGGGTCGCGACCCATCATTTGAGAACCTCTGGTTTAGAGGAAAGGCGATCACAACTTTAAGACTAAAGATGCAGGTTCAAAGATCTGGGATAACAATAGCGTGTACTTACATTCTTTTTCCAATAAACTGGATGACGTGAGTACATTACACTCGCTCATGGAGTGATGCAATTGTAAACAATTATTTCGACAGACCCAACCCAAATTAGACAAGTTGTAACTATGGACAAAAATGATGGCTGAAAATATCATTATTGTTCATTGAGTTTATATTAAGTTTTATAGACACTGGTGCTTAAAAGGATTTGTCTTTGAGATGATGTTATAACTTTATAGCCTCTTGATCATATTACATAGAGGTAATGGTCCTATAACTAAAATTATTATTACAATTCTATCATTAATGTGAAAAAAATCGGTTTTATTTACAGAAAGTACGTGGCACTAACGAAGTCAATCGGGACGTTTGACATAGCAGAACATAGGGAAGAACCTTACGTGTACATGAGAAGTGGACCTAAAAAAATTATGGGCCTCATTACAAAAGGAAGACGTTTTTCACCATCTTCAGAAAACGATGTATCACAACAAGACTCATCACAACAGATTGACACGACATCAAATTCAGTTGTCACATTGGAAGATGAAGCAAATTGCGGAGACTATTACGTACTCTCCTGTAATGAGAACATACAGAAGAGCAAAATGTTTCCCCCAAAACTGCATAAAACAACTGAAGTACGCAAGTTAGACGTAATTGACGAGGAAGAAATTTACTAAATTGCTCACTTAAATTACTAAAGGTGTTTGTTTTTTTTTTCATTAACAACATTTTACTCAGGTTTCGGTTTCATTTGAAAACACCTTCCTTTTGAATGTAAACACATGCTTTCTACAAAGCTTAGCGTATAACATAAGTTCAAAATTTTATAGTTTCAAAACCTACCCTTGCCGATGTCAATTACACTTTTTAGACTATGTGTGTACTTCATGGCTGCCTTTTGAACTTTAGACTTACGGTTATGTAACAATGCATTATTTGCCTTCCTCTATGTGATTCAGAACCAATAAATATTTTGTGTACTGTTTCTGAATTAAGGAAATGGTGAATGCATATGTGATACGTTATTTTATTCTCGTTTCTCACTTTCTCTCCGACAGGGTAAGTTTTTAATAATTTTTCAAACAAAGTATCTGTTTAAATAAATCATATTAGGAATGCAGTCAATACACAGGCTCTTGATTACTTGTTTTATTTTCCTGCGCTTAAAATTTACTAATGTCATTTATAAAAAAAATAATGTATAGAAATATTAATAGCAACATCGTGCTAGTTACCGAATTATCCGCAGTGTGCTTTTGATATGTCTTATCGACAGTTAATGTGCTCATACAAAGTGGTTAATGGATTTGGCTTAGTCATAAAACAGCAGGATATGGAACAGTTGCTCTACGTGTCAAAGGATATATAAAAACTATTTAGATAACAAAGTTAAGTGGTTGGTTGTGTCCTTAAGGGTAAACCATGTTCCAAATCTTTGACGATCTTTTTCAGAAGCAGGAATGTACATGGGCACCAATCTTAAGACTAACATTCTGAGAAGAGGTCAGATGTATTTAGAATCTTGATCGGTGCCAGGACTGACTGATTATCTACTTCTCACGATAAAATAAACCCACCCTTACAAAAATTTCACACGTCAATTTCATATGTGAATTTCTCATACGTGTGATTTTGGGCGCTTCATATATGAA
>WURT03122056.1:0-11747 GCA_009936505.3 Holothuria glaberrima | reverse complement strand
CATTCTTGTACTACTCAGATTACTGTTTTTGTTTTTTTTTTCAAAGGCCATTGCACCTTGTCCCAAAATCACTGTCTATATAAATATATAATATTACAAGTAACAATGGGGTTATCATAACATTTTGGTTTAGAGGGAGTCCTTTAAAATATGGACAGTCCATATGGGAATCAATTCGCAGCAACAAACAAAAGTAGTATGTAGTTTAACTTCCGGTGCCCTTTTACGGAAGGGTCAGTCTCCCCATAGGATTTTGAACACTGTGTGCTCCACTGTAATTATAAACTTATATAGAGATTATAGTTCCAGTGTCAGTTATCACATCGAATTCCCTGAGGCAAATGAACTCGTTTATCAATGTAGAATACATTTGAAAGGATTCGCTTTGGCGTATACCTGCAAGCAGCATATACTCTGATACAAATATGGAAGTACTATCTGGGGTACAACTTACTACGTAAATGAAATGAATCAAATTTACTTCAAAAATCAGAACAGAAAGTAACCTGTTGAGCAGACTAACTTTCTTTTAGCTCAGTTCATTGAATGAAAACCAAAGCCCACAGAAACAGGACGGTCATGAAGAAGCGGCAGCCACAGAGCCGCTACTCAAGCTACACTCTTCCGCTAGTAATTTGTTGCATCAGTTTAACAAAATTGCATTGTATTCCGATGAAAGTTCATGTTACAGAAATCCTCTAAAAATATGTTCGCATTTAGATTCATTTTGAAAAGAGAAGGCGACCGGTAAAAGCATTTGGACATTAATTGGTCATTTTTAAGTTTATCGAACCCACGGGACAAGGTGCAACCATAGGATATGTCGTACATTAGATAATATTGCTCGCTTCTCCATTGAAACTTGCAAGTATTCATCGATCAAATAAAAATAAAAATAGCGGCAGTGAGGAATATACACACGCAGCAATTAATAAATCTGATATAATAACAATAAAAGTGCCCATTTCCCCCAAGATCGCGACAATGCAGCCCGTTCAGTGTTATAGCCTTTCCTTTGGGACTACTTACATAAATGGCGAGGCACCGTCCTAATCAGATTGAATTGATCATCCGTGTTAAACGAAATTGACTAGTAATAGTTTCTACTCTTCCATTTCTATCATCAAAATAATTCAAGATAGGAACAATGGAAGTCTCTTTGAGAAACTGGTTCCAGGAGATTTATAAACCAAAACAGGCTACAGCTATAATTTTTAGGCTATCAGATGCAGTATTAGAATGTTATCCAAACTCAAATAAGTGACTTCTTCCGAAATTTTATACGGCGGGTTTGTAGTTTTCAATTTTCGGAGACTGCAAATGCAAAATATGGCCAGAAAGATCACGAACATTGATAGGAATGTGGTAGCTTAATTTAAATCAGTTCCTAGCAAATATAAGAATGACAATGCTATAGTTGATATTCGAAACGTGATATTAGGATAGCTGTGAACCGTCTACGTATGTTACAAGCACAAGGTGATTAACGTTTAATTTACAGCATAAACTTATGTAAAATATGCTAAAAAATGTAATGTTGGGTTGTTGGGACATAGCCTGCAAGGACTTTTAAAGCCCGGACCCT
Source organism: Holothuria glaberrima (assembly GCA_009936505.3). Lineage (NCBI taxonomy): Eukaryota > Metazoa > Echinodermata > Holothuroidea > Aspidochirotida > Holothuriidae > Holothuria > Holothuria glaberrima. Next base: position 10,162 of record WURT03122056.1, on the reverse strand, counting down.
GATTTTTGGTCAAAACTTGTCAAAATTTGAATGTAAACAAATGATATTCCCATATTTTATCAATTTGACTTACATAGACCCTTTAAAAATAACTTTGACAAGGTCTTTCTGTCCTTTATGTTTTGGCACTTAAACCAAGCTTGCACCATGAAGCAAATAAACAGGTAAAATTTTGGGGGTGTTGTCGCTCGCAGTTTAAACTCATTCCCTGACAACATTTTTCGCCCAAAGCCATCTGTCCCCTTTCAGCACCTTTTCTAACAACGGGTGTGACTTTTATCCAAAATTCGAAAAAAGTTGTATGCCACAGTATAACCAAAATGAAAATTGTTGGTGCAACCTTTGTGTGTTTTCATTGATGAAATACAGTGTGGTAAATAAGGGCAGGGTATGATAGCATGCATGAGTAAAAGAGTTGGAAAGAGAGGGCATTATCTCTTCTTCTAAGTGATAATTAGTGTGACTATCTTCGCAGGCTCGTAGCCAAGACCGGGTGGAGTGGGTCCAAAGTTATCATGACAAAAGCGCGAAAAAATGAAATCTCGTTTCTTTGGAAGATATTCAGATATTACTCGTCATGACTCCTCACCTGCAATTCTCATTAAAAGAAACTCCCTGAGGTGGGCCCTGAGGCCCCACACCCATAGAGAGGGCTTTGCTATCCGTCGGTTAATCTGGAATCATAAGGTTTGTGTGTTGTGAACCCCTACCCCCTCCATCCAAATCCTAGCTATCCAAGTGTCGTGGCAATGAAGCTTTGCTTCTCATTTCCTGACATGCTTTTTTGCAAGGTCCCCTCGACTCTCTGGCAAAGAGCCTAGGGGCGAAACCAAACGTTTCCCCCGGAGGAGTTCTACTCCCCCAAAGGAGCTACGACCTCGTTACGTTTACTGAATTTATATCAGAGATTTAATTGGGTGACGAAGAAAATTTCAATATTTTTACGTCCTTTCGCATTTTGTAAATTTTCTGTTTTCTCAGTATATTCTGAATAAATTAAAGATACTCTAGAGATCCGGTTTAAACGATCTGGTTAGTGTTGTTATTTATTCCTAAACTAACCTTCATCTTTTTCTTCCTTTTTTCATCAGAAACTGAACCAATTCCGCAAACCCTTCCCAATGTCTGTTACAATGAAAAGCGCCGGTTTCGTGATCTCTGTGGTCGTAACATTCATCGCCATGTTAGCTCTGGAAGCAACGTGTACGCATGCGCTAGTGGTAGAAAAAGAAGAGCTCCTCCCCAGTGACATTAGTGAGAGTAGCTCAGATTGGCTAGAACAAGAAGCTATCTTTCGCTTACTTAAAGCACTCCATTCACCAGTAAGTTAAACCATTAGAACTACTCTATTTATTGTTTCCTATTTTTTTGTCGAATTATACTCACGTAAAATTGTAAAATCTAATGCCTGTATCAGGCGCGTAGCCAACTACGTCCACACCAAGCCTGTAGCTAGACAAAGTACTGAAGGGAGATCGAGAGAGGCACTAAGGGGGCGAAATATTTTTTTTCAGGGCCCGCGATGTGTTAAAACAAATTAAGGCAATGGTTATTGAAATTTTTTTTGGGGGGGGGAGAAAAACCCATTGTATCCCTCCCCTCCCTTCCCCTTGTCTGCGGGTTTGGGCTACACAGGTGAATAATATGACCTTGTAGTCATTAATCTTAATATAGGGCAAACTTCAATACCCGGTTTTGATTACATTACTTTGCATTATGTACCGTGGTCTGTAAGCGAAAACAACCCACAAAATAATGCTGGTTTACCAAAATTGTGTATTCAAGAGGGAAAACATAACTAGATGGGTAAAACTAACCCGGTGAGCCTAAGTTTTATCTTAATAAGAAGCCCTTTTTGCCTCCAACTGTGAAATTTGTTACACAAAGTTTGTAACATTATGATCCCACAAATAGACCGGTTTATTTGTACGCAAACAAAGGCTGATATACAATAGTATCAATTCACTTTAAAAGGATTTAGTTCAAATCAACGTCAAATAGTCATAATGAGACATCTTTCGACTGTGTTTAGTCAAAGTGAAGTTTTACATGACTACATTTGACGTTGCTTGACTAAATCGTCTACTGTAAAAGATATCTTTTCAGTGTTTGTATAAGTGTAGGAAATTAGGTCAAAGGATTTTCATTGGCAAAGGGTGATAGCACTTCAACTGATCTACCTATTGTACACGTACACAAAAAGACTTTTCTCCACGTGCATACACTGGTCACAGCTTACAGGAGTATGTGTTTTTTATACCTTCGCCGGTTAGTAGGCGTAATTGAAACTGAAATTGGGAGTTTTAAGAGTAAAAAGTTCCCGTAGCAATACACATGATCTCGGCGGTGTGTTTCTCGAGTGATGCCTTTCAGTGGCAGCGCGTTTGTCACATTAGACGATGGTTGTATGGCAAGGTAGACACAAAAGTGGGCATTTTCGAAAAGGTTCCTGGCTTCTGGGTGAATGATTTTGTGACACAAAATGGTTATAAATGAGAGGAAATTCAGGCTAGCGGAGATTAGGATCAGAATATTGAAGTGTTCCAACAGAAATTGACCTACAAATTTGCTCTCTACAGTTAACATAATATCAGAGTGACAATCAATGGGAGAATCTTTTAGGTTTGTATCATGGTAAAAAGACTATTTCGGAAAAGACTTGACATGAACCCTCCAGATAATAATGGTAATAAAAAGTGCCGTCATTTGGGCCTTCCGAGCTTTTTGGGGGAATTTCGACGTTTACCGTTTATGATAATTTTCAAGGCGCTAGAACCAGGGAGTTGTTAGTCCTAACAACTCCCTGCTAGAACGTTTACTGAAAGAAGGGAGTAAATTCACAGACAACGTGTCGGGTTTGCCCGTAAATGTGTTCATTGACCCGTTGTACCTCACACTTAATTGACCACTGGTGCACCTGGCGTGTTCTTCTGCAGGAGGAAAATTTTGCAAAAATGCACTCCGGCTTGAAAGCGTAGCGGAAGGTTCTTGCAAAAAACCGTAGTAAAACCGACGCTTGGATTGCTGCGGCAACCGATAAAATTGGGGTCAGTAGAAAAGCGCTATGCTACAGACTCTGAAAGTACTAACATATCACCGGAGATACTCCTTACGTTTGTCATTCTGACGGGTTGGGGTCCCCTGACAACGAATTAATGAGCTCTTGGTTTAGAAGATAGCGACAGCGGTTGAACTTACACGGAGGCACAAATTGTTAAATATCTTTCACTGGAATAATGTAGAAAATCTGCACACAGTTGCCATTAATTAAGCCTCGCATTAATACAGTGGCCTCACCATCATCCCAAGCGCTGGTTTGTACTAGGTGCATGGTTTCCATGTGAAAAAGCTGATATGGACGTCTTTACATATGTACTACGGGCTTGATCGTATACGTGCTTGGACTATAGAACGTCGAACTGAAGCGAGTGATAGAGACACGTGTGAAAGTACGGTTAACTCCGAAACGAGTGTGCATCTTCTAGCGTATTCCTCCCAGTTCTCAGTTTTTGTAGGGACACTGATATGTCATAGTATAACGTCTTTTATGCACTTGCTTTTTGTTATTAAGAGAACGTGTTGGCTTGGAAGGTGCAGGGGAACATATCTTTTACAAGTTGAATTGCGAAAAGGGGTGTACTGTCAACTGACCTCGAACACGGTTCCATCCTTGTTGTTAAGTAAGTGATAGGTTAGTTACCTTTCGCAATCATGAGCGATCATCGCAATTCAGTCTGAAATCTTCACTCAGTCATTGTAAAAACCCCATTTTCACATACGACCGTCCGTACAAGATTTAATGCCCATGAACATTAACTGCACATTTATCAAATATCACTTTATAACGAAATAAAAGAAAGAATGTGACTCGTTTACTCAATAATTTTTTTTGTTTTCTTAAAGGTCTGTGGACATGTAATAAATTCAGTTGTTTTACTCAACAAAGCTAGATTAAGATCCCCTCATCAAAAATCCGTTGGATTTGTTTGAATATCTTTTACCATTCTCAAGATATTTCTCTCCAAAGTTTAACCATTTTTGGGAATTGTTCATTAGCTATGCAAAATTATGATGTGGAGTGTTGCGCAGTGTTTGCATTTCTTTTGTTATTCCTTTATAAATTACCTATTAATTACTTAATAGCTAGTTTTTAGTTTGGTCTTTGATGCGGATATTTTCAAAGAACTAAATAGCTACTTCCAAAATTACCCCACGGAGCATCCCAAAATTACAGTTGTCCTTGGAATGAAGGCTAAACTAACAAAGGATAACATAACACCCAGTTGACAGGTCCCTCTCTTTACGTCACAAATTTGCATAAGTAGCTCATGTTTATTCATAGTGCAGGTGAAAAGCAGTAAAAGTCTTGTAAAATGGTCAATATTTGATTGATTTTAATGGGAATTACGGCTATTTTCATCATTTCCAATGTTTTTTACACCAAATAGGCAAGCATCACATTTACATGTCTACAGACCTTTATGTAAAGAAAGAATTGAGTTGAATGAACACATCAGTGTCGTCTTCTCAGAATTTTGATCCTTGACACGTCAAGGGTCAAGGACCAGTGGTATATTTTAATTAAACTAAAGGAATGAACGTATATTATGAGGTCTTAGCCTACTCTGTTACAAAGGAAAACCCTCCTCGTTACAATAGTAACATGACCTCCTTTACTTTTCTTGAAAAATAGAGCAGCGAAAAGGTTAACATAGGCCTAAGGTTTAGTTTTATGTAAGATAAATTACAAATCAAATACCTCCTACTTCCTCCTACATTGTTGGCAAAATGTCCCTGGAAGCGTAGAGTCTCTGTTAGGCCGTTTCATCAACTCTTTTTAATGACCTTTTATGGTTTCCTAAGAATAATGTTTTATCCATGTATGACGTTTGTAATTTTCGATAAAAATGACAACTTTCTAGAGTTTTAACTGATGTAAAGAAAAAAAATCGAAATTAAATCATTATCCATTAATTTTCTTGAAACAATCTAAGACGCGAGAAGGTCAAAAAAGTTTAGTTGTATTATTTGTATGACAGATAACAGTATCGTTTTTCAAGGACTACGGGTTATATACAACTATTATCTGGTTAGCTACTGCTTTTCAACTTAGGCCTCATGAGCCGAAGAGGGGGGGGGGGAATGGCACTGCTGCCGATAGAAAAATGTCGGCCTTTTATAGTTTATGTCGTGAATCAAATTTAGTCTAAAAAAGAAAATTTTTGAACATAAATTTGTAACAAATGTTGCAAAGTTTTGCACCAAATTCCATCTAGGTACCCTCGATAAAGCAGAAGTTCTTAAAGGGGGCACCCCTTCCCTTCGACTATTTTCGCTGAACGAAAATCTCAAATTCTTAGCATTTTGGGGCGACAAGAAAGGGAGAAGTGTTTTGGGTTTGGGGTCCAAAAATTTTGGAAAACTCCGCTGTGAACGAAACGAAATAGTAATTCCTTTCCAGACTGTCCAGGATAGTCCGCGTTAATGTTTGCTATTTAAAGTGCCAAACATTTACATCCAACGTAAAGGCGCAAATAAAAAAGAAATGTACCAAACGGTGTGGAGAGCCTGCTTCTTTTCTACGACATACAGGGGTGTATAGCTCCTTCTGACGTTGGGATAAGGTGGGGAGCGGAGATATAACTGTTCTTTTCCTGTAACACTTTGACTGGAAAAACAGGGGACAATTTTATTTCCATTGGAAGTGACCGTGCAGCATGCACAGAACCGCTACTCACCTGCACAACATGCCATGACCTTTTTTCTACCCACGTGCTTCTCCTTGAGGGCGCCGGCTCTGCGGACAACTATTTCGCATTATACAAGGTGTCATTTATGACTTATCCTTTCCGTTTTCTTACTTAGTTCGGGCAGTAATTTTTATGCGCCCTCGGAGATGCGATAGTAATTTTTCCACGGTAGAAGTGGGTTACGTGGTATGTACGGGTGGAAAAGGGATTAATGTATGACACATTCTCTCTTTCGATATTTTAAAAGTAGGAAAACGCCAACAAAAAGCAGATTATGGACTAATGGGTTTGTATAGGCTATAGCCACGTGTGCATTATTGGAGCTATGTCGGTGAAATTTCACTTATGTTTTCGTCGAGATCTACACTGAAATAAGAAATTCATTCCTAAAGTAGTTCTGACACAAAAGAGTGAATGAGGGGTAAACATTTTCATTAGTAATACCAACGGAAAAACGACAATGGTTTATGTTGCACTTTCAGGTTTGGAATAGCCAGCCTGACAATTACAAATAAAATAATGACTGCCACTCAATTCTAAATTTTATTTTTGTTTATTTAACCTGATGTGCAGCGACATATTTCGAGGAAATTACACTTTGTCCACAAAGTAGGGGGAAAGTCACACATCGACCTTTTGTGAAGTTTGTGAAGTCTTACAAATATACCGAAAAAATGTACAACTTTAGTTCCTCATAACTACAGCCTTGCTTTAAAATATACGTAATAATTACTATCGATATTATTTCTAATATTCTTATAAAAATCATTATGATTGTACAAAATTGATAGGGAAGGATGTCTGAAACACATCTTTACCTTCATTATATTTAGCTATTCATCTTGATACAAGTTCAAGTTCAAGTTCAGATAAAATGGATAAAAAGCATCTGGTACATAAAACGTCGACAAATATAAAATACATAATACATAATAATACTGTTGAGACGCGAAAAGCGCACAAAAATTACCAAGCTACACGACCAGACACGAAGAAATACGGAAGCTATAACAACGTGACTGATGTTAAATAAATTAGTAAGTAAGTAAAATTAAAAATCTCATAGCTACAATCTCGCCTATTATTGATGATATTAATAATATTCTTACAAACATTATAATGACTGTACTAAATTGGTGGGAAAGGGTGTTTGAAACACATCTTTACCTTCATCACATTTAGTTATTCATCTTGATACTGTCGAGATGTGAAAAGCGCACAAAAATTACTTATCTATACGACCAGATTAGAAGAAATGCGGAAGCTATAACAATGAGACTGATGTTAAATAAGTAAATATGTAAAATAAAAACCTCATAACTACAATCTCTCTGTGAATTTACTTTATAATTATTATTGATGTTATTACTTATATTCTTACAAAAATCATTATGAGCGTATTAAATTGATGGAGAAAGAGTGTTTGAAGCACATCTATAACATCATCATAGCTACTTCTACGATCAGACGAAAATAAAAACAAAAGCTGTTACAGTGTGACGTATGTTTGATAAGTAAATACTTAACCAATCAAATGTCCCACAGGACGGTTCAATTTTAATCTACATACAACCGTCGGGAACATAAAGAAACATTCTAAAAGCTATTTCTGTTTTTCCTGTTGAAAACTAATGATGCGATTAAGAGCAAAATGTAAAGGATTTTAGAGGACCAAAAGACATTATAAAGAATTAAGTCTATGCACATGAATTAAATGTTAATAAAAATTACAAGGTAGTGAAGCGAATATAAGGCGTTGAAGTCACGAACTAATTTTATCAGGTTATATTCAATAGTTTATGTTAGGTCTTGCGTCCTTTCGGGGTACGTAGCTTCTTAATAGAGCAGAACTATTTGGCGAGTAACGTTTGGTTTCACCCTTTGGCTCTTTGCCAGAGAATTGAGGGTATTTTAAAAAAGGAAGAACCATTACACGTGACAAAAGTAAAAACAAAACATACAAATTTTAACTAAGATGTATGTGAAATGTTAAAATTGCAACATTTTTTTATGTTTGAAGGATTTTTTTGTTCAATTATAAAGTGCGAAAATTGTTTTGATATTCACCTACGGAAAACAGTCCTAGCCAAACTCACTGTCAAGGAGGGGGAGCGGGAGACTGCGCCCGCACCCCCGTAGTGAAATATTCACCCCTTGAAAATGAAGAATAACCACTGCATGTTACATCTCATTCCCAAAAAATTTTTCGCCCCCTAAAAGTTATTTGACTCCGTCAGTACCGTATCTTTTTTTTGGTTGCGGACCTGATCCTAGGCTTTACTTTCTTTATATTACGATTTAAATAAATATATACATATATGTATATATAAAGTATATAATAAAATAAGGGGCTGTTTGTCATATTCTTGTAATGAACTTGACCTCTCATTGAGGCCTATTTATGGACGGGACAAACTCATTTAAATGAACTTATTATTCATTAAAGTTCAACGTTCAATATTTTCTAATGAAGAGGGTGACAATCACGCAAAAAGGGCACCATGGAAGTGCAAACAGCTCATTGTGTCGGCTTGAGGTCCCATTGGCCCGTCCTTGGGCCTCGTGGTGTATGAATGCAGACAGCAACCCTCCCCCGTCCCCTCAATCAGCAGGCAACAAACACTACAAACTGTGTAGTAAAGTTCGAAATAAAAGAACTGAGTTCACGGCTGGTCGATGTGGGTGGTAGAGGGGGAGGACCATACTGGCCGGAGTCCCGAAGGCTTTTCGAAAAAAATATTTCAGAACATATGTGTACTCGCACAGCTTAACAGTTCCGACAAGTCGCCTGCAACAGCAATCAGTTTGAAAGCAGCCGGGGAAAAATTCTCACCGTTAAACATATTCCGTGTAGTAACTTGATAAGCACGTAATATGGTTGTCTATTTTTCTCGTGCACCAAATCCTCACGTTTTGTTTTGTAAGGTATCGTATTTTCGTCTCGAGACATGCATATCATGCCTGATATCATGACACAGGTTAGGGTTAGGGAGGAGACATGTAATAAGGTTAGGATTAGAATGTCTCGAGACTTTATATCATGCATGATATCATGTGAGGCGTGAGTTTTCTCCAGTCACTGCCACGTCTTCCTATGTTCTTTTTTGCAGAACGAATTTCAAAACTTTGCATCCTCAGGAACAACAGACAGTTCAGTAGACGGATTAATAAAGCGAGGAAGCTCAAGAGAGGTTGATCACAGGGAAGATAGATTCCGCTACCTGGTCTGGTGCCGGAAAATGCGAGTAGCAAGGTGTTAGGTCTAACAATCCTAAAGTAGCTGCCTTCTGAATGCTTTAAAACCCAGAGTAAGTATAGACTCATTCACTGTTTACAAACAAAGACGTCACTGCGTGTCGGTAAAAGAGTTTGTAAGGCGCACTTACACTGTGGTCACAATGCAAAGTAGATTCCAATTCGTCTACTTTCTGCGTGCAATCGCACAAGCGTTTACGCGCGCAACACCGAACATACACGCATTTGTTTTTGCGCATGCTCTATGCCAACCAATGCCAACCAGTGACGTAACCGTGAACTCCCTAATTACCAATGTGGGCAATACACTGGGATTTGGTCCCTCAACTGTGGCTCTTTTATCAAATTGTAGACTTGCTTCAAGTTGTTTTGGCAGTTTTTAAATGTCAAAATATCTGTTGAACTTTTCATGATCTTTCATCTATGGTTTCCATCTTTTTTTTGGCGAGAGTACGAAACTTTCGTTTAGAGGGAAGTTAAAGACCCTTTTCAAATGTTAAAATGACAATAGTTTTTGCTGAAAATCTTCATTTTTACTCTTGTCAAAGGACCCTTTAGGAATGGGTAGTGTTCCGCAGAAAAGGTACATTTTGCACTTTGACAATGTCGAAAAAGAATATGCGTTGTATGGTTATCATGATCTTGACATCCGCAGGGAGACTTGCAGCAAGTCTATGAGTCACACTTCTAATGTATTGTTACCGTACATTGACTGTGATCTACTTTCAAATGTATATGAATTAAACTATACAGACTGACTGAACTTTTAAGTCTAAAATAAAAAATAATACTACTTAATGCATAAAAGGAAGCGATTGATAAAAAATTGATAAGAAATACGTAGAAATGTCCACGTCATTGTATATAGCTTTTTGGCATCAACAGATTTACTACAAGTTGTAATATTTACACTCAAAAACGTCCGGTTCAAACTTGAACCAATTCCGATCAAATGGGCACTAAACCGAAATATGACCAAATATACCATAATGGCCAGTGTAGTTTTTTTTTTTATCTCTCTCTCTCTGCTGGGACGAATGCGGGCAAGCAGTCTAACCCTTACTGAACGTACTTGTTACTTGATATTTTAAATGAGCTTGATAAGAATAGAGTGGTGTTGTTAGTTATGTTAGACCTCACAGCAGCTTTCGACACTA
>WURT03122023.1:0-11748 GCA_009936505.3 Holothuria glaberrima | reverse complement strand
AATCTTGAATATTCCATTTTATTCCACGAGCTTCCAAGGGTTTTTGTCCAGGGAATCCTTTGCCTCTGGATCCTGCCCATTGGTTCCCTTTACCAAGCCCATGGTTCCCTCTCAACTCCGCCTACATTGAACAGCTCTACCCCATTCCCCTTGAGCTTACGACTCGCAAGACCCTGTTCTTGGTTGTGGCAGCCTCAGCTAGACGTAGGAGTTGCCTTGAGGCTCTCTCAGTCAAGCTTGGGTACATTTGGTTCAAGAACCACAGGGACCGTCTCATCCTGGCCCCTGCATTCTTAGCCAAGAACCAGACCAGAGACTATATATGTAAATATATTCTGTGCAGTTTTTGATTCCTTGCTGAAGGCACAAGGAATCTATGCGATGATGATGTCATGTGTGTGTGTATGTGACACTTTGCTTGTAAACACAGTATTTCAAGAAGGGTAAATCCAAGGATCTCATACTTGGCATGTAGATCGCCCATATTGAGTAGATGATCCCCATTGTTTTTGGTGGAGAACAAAGGTCATTTGGGGTCACAAGAGGTCAAAAGGTCACAACCTTGTAAACACTATATCTCAAGGAGGGTGACTGTGAAGGATCTTATACTTAGCGTATTTAATTGCCCACATTGAGTAGATTGCCCCTATTGTTTTTGGTGGGGGTCAAAGGTTATTTTGGGTCACCAGAGGTCAAATTGGAAATTTGTAAACATGATATCTCCAGAAGGATAAATGTGAGGGATTTCGTACTTGGCATGTGGATTGTCAATACTAAGTAGATGATCCCTATTGTTTTTGGTGCAAGTCAAAGGTCATTTGGGGTCACCAGAGGTCAAATGGTCAAAATGTTGTAAATGCTACAGTATATCTCAAGAAGTGTAACTGTGAGGGATCTCATACTTAGCATGTTTATCGTCAATATTAAGTAAATGATGGCTTTTACTTTTAGTAGAGGTTCAAAGGTTATTTGGGGTCACCAGAGGTGAAACAGTCAAAAGTTAGCTTGTAAACACGATATCTCAAGAAGGGTAACTGTGAGGGATCTCATACTTGACATGTTTATTGTCCATATTGAGTAGATGATCCCTATTGTTTTTTTGTGGAGGTTAGAGGTCATTTGGAGTCACCAGAAGTCAAACAGTCAAAACCTTGTAAACATGATATTTCAAGAAGGATAACTGAGGGATCTCACACTTGACATGTAGATTGTTTGTGTTAAGGAAATACTTCCTTTTTTGTTTTGGTAGAGATCAAAGGTCATTTAGGGTAACAAGAGGTCGGAAGGTCAAAATCCTGTTAAAACAATATCTCAAGATGGGTAACTATGAGGGATCTCATACTTTATAGCGTGTGGATTGCAAATGTTTAGTACATAATCCCCTCATTTTTTGTGGAGGTCAAAGGTTATTTTGGGTCATGAAAGGTCAAAACCTTGTAAGCATGATATTTAAGGAGGGTAACTGTGATGGATCTCATGCGTGTCATGTGGGTGATTCATGTTTGTTCCAATATATCATATGGCAAGGAATCACTGAGCCTTTTGGCTTTCTGGTTACTCTCAGGTAGCTAGCCTTTTTCCCCTCTACCTAAAAAGAATTTGGTCAGACTTCAGGAGAGGGCTAAATTGGGGGGTTTGCATTCCTTCTTGGTGGCACCACCCGGCTGAGGCGGATGGCTCCTGTCTTCATCTGAATGAGAGGACCCTGCTCACACTGGCAAGCGCTCTGGAGGAAATGTCCTCGCTTTGCGCTCCAGGCTAATGAGGGCGAGCTGTCCGCCAAAATGGCAGACATAGGGGGCACGGTGTAAGAACTGCTCCGAGTTGCACGTAGCATGCAAGAATTATGGAAATAAGGTGTTGCAAGGGGGAAGTATAGTCGCTCGTGAATACACCCACCAGGAAGGTGAGGGGAGTACATTAAATTGTGATAACTAAGTAATCTTGCAATATCTCCTACAGGTGTAGATGTGGAATTTTGGGCCCATGAACATAACTACGAACGTCTGTGGCCAGTGTATCATGGAAAGGTATATTTTACATTGTTCTTTGCTAATAATATTCTGCTATGAGGATATTGTGTGAATCAGTTTGAATTTCATATTGAGTAACATTGTAAAAGTGGAACTTAAAACAATCTGAAATTTTGTGACAGTTTGATAACGTTAAGTTTTAACATATGCATGTGCATGTAGGAAAAGGTATTTGTTTTGACTTGTTTAAAAATTCCATTTTTTCTGGTTTTAGACATAGGTAAACCATGCAATTGAATTAGTTAAATATATGTTTCTTCCTGTAATGCCTCAGGTGGTTGTGAACACAAATTTTGTCGAAATAAAACACACAATGAACATTAAGTGTGGTCGAAAGTGTCATATTTGATTCCTCGCAGTATAGAAAAGAAATTTATATGATCGTGATGTTATAGGCATGCATTGGTGTCGTTGCTTGTGTACGTGACACTTTGCCAGGGGTGGCATCAGTGGAGGGCCGGGGGAGGCCAAGCCCCCTTCCCCTGAAATTTTCCAATTTCATCGGGGAGCCTTAATCCGTATGATAAAATATGAAATTCCAACGACCTTTAGTCGCCCTGACTATCTACTTGATTTTGCTCATGGGAAGGGCAAATTCTACAATAAAGACCCAAAACTTTCCAATTTCCTTAAAAATACCCGAATTTTTCATATTTTCTTTCATGAAAAATCAAATTTTTCAGATTTTCTCAAAAAAAACCTCCCAAATTTTCAGTTTTTTTAAAAAAGCCAAAAATTTTTTGGCGAGCCTCTTGCACTGAAAATTTAGCATTCCTCATTCTTTTGGCCTTTGTTGAGGTTTTGGGTTGTTGCCCCCCCACTGGTGAGCTTGCCCCCCCTGTGGGACAAATCCTGGTGCCACCCCTGCACTTTGCTGGATAACATACTTCAAAAGGGTAGCCTTGAGGGATATTTCAGTTAGTATCAGTGATTATCCAGCCCATATTTCAGCAGTTTTGGTGACATTAACAAAATGGTTTCAGACAAAATAGTTCTGGTGAGCAATTTCTGCACCGGTCTGCATTTCAAAGTAATCACCTAGTGCAATTTTCGAAGTTAGTCATCACAAATTGCAGTATGCATCATAACCCACGTATCCCATTCCCATTCATGACATCTCGAAGAGAAGATAATAATAGATACTTCTCATACTGGGTGTGTGAATCATATGTCTCATTGATCAAAAATGTGATGCTGGATATGATTGTTCAGTGTATGAGCTGGTCATGATGAAGGAACAAATCTCCTGTAAAGTGATCATGGAAACCACAATGTGTTTTTTCATTCTGGTTTTTGCTTGACATGTGGTTAAGAGTCATATTTAAAACATTTAGATAATGAAAAATGTTGTGACCAAGAAACTTTTGAGATTTATAGTAACAGCATCTATAGCATAGTAATTGCACCAATGAGGTACCAGTGCCTTGATCAAAGGGGTGGCACATACTATGCCTAGGGTCTGTTTTATGAAGAGTTATATTAAGTCTTAAGTGTGATCTACCATGCAAAAGTTCTACGAAATCAAACTTTAGATTGAGTGTAACTCTTTATGAAATGCAGCCGTGGGCACCGTTTCGTAAAGAGTTAGTTTCATTCTTAGGTCTGTTACATCCCCCAATTTTCCTATGGAAATATTATTTAAGATGGAGAATAATATAACTTCATGAAACAGTGCCTTGGCTTGTTAAAAAGTGTCAAAATAGATAAGAGACAATTCTACAATGGTTCTGATGCCACAAACTGATGTTATTTTATTATTTTGTAAATCTGAAGCTCACGAGCTTTAACAGTTTTAATATATCATGACAATGAAAGTCTCCTGAAAAGGTTCGTTTTCCATCAGAATGTTACCACAAACAGTATGCAGTTACAATTTATCAGTAGCAATTAGGTAATCACAATTCATGTATGCTAAGGGTATTTGATCCAAAAGATAAAAGGTGAACACTAATTCTTAAATACTTGTGGTAGTATTCAGTTAACCAGTTCTAATTCTTGCACCCTCACGTGTCCTTAATCCAGGACATATACAATCCCTACCAAGTCTATAAGCACAGCAGACCTTTCTTACCATGAGTTTGCTTGTCCACAAACATTTTCAAACTTGCCTTACTTACTCATGAATATTAATAGATGTGATAAAATGTTCCCAAAACTATAACCTCTGCTTATTAGCATAGAATATGATGCTAATGAGCTCTCCTGATTGGGAGATAGTGTCTTTTTAAGATTTTTACACTCTATATGATACTGGCGTCAAAAGCAATTAGGCTGTTCAAGGTTACGTCACTGGTTGGCATTGGTTGGCATAGAGCATGCTCAAGAGCACATGCGTGTATATTTGGTATTGCCCATGTAAACGCTTGCACGATTGCACGCAGAGAGTAGATGAATTGAAATCTATCTTTCATTGTGACAACAGAGTAAGTGCACCTTACCAACTCTTTTGCCAACCATCCGTGTTGTCATTTGTTTGTAAACACTGAATGAGTTTATAAGGTGTAACTTCATACCCTGGTCAACATACTTGCCAAGTATCATGCTCAGCAGACCTTTTCTACTATGTTTTTGCTTGTACACTAGTTTGGCATCACACTGCACATGCACATACTCACACACACCATCTTGACTGCGTGGTTATGATGCTGCCTCTGGCATTGTTAACAGAAATCCTGCCATTCCTCCAACTCCTCCATTTAGCTAGCTGAACTATATCTTAATGACAAAGATTTCTGCACAGGTCATGTAATATCAGGGTGAGGAAAGAAAATCATTACGTGAACTTGCCCTTACTGAAATCGCCTACCACTGTACAGTTTAAAACCCGACCTCTGGTTGAAAAGTCGGGATTTTACTTGATGGTTAACACCTAAAGATTATAGCCTAAAATTTTGAAAAATCAATAAAAATATTAGAAAACCTAATAAGTGTCCCAGTGGTTATAATCTGTAGGTGCGAACATCAAGTAAAATCCCGACTTGTCGGCCAGAGGTCAGGTTTTGCACGGTTCAGTAGTAGGCGATTTGAGTAAGGGCAATATCATGTAATGTTCTGCATCTAACTTAATGATACTTGCTAGCTACAGTAGAAGTAAAATCAACTAGAAATGTCGTTATGGGAACCTTAACCACTGTTTATGGAAGCGATTACTAAATGTGGAAATATTCACTTCACTGAATTTAACTATAGTCCCACATGTCACAAGGAATCATTGAAATGAAAAAGAAATCACTTCACAACAGATCACTTTAACAGAACTGTCTTGTTTCGAAGATTCAGACTACAAGGCTACTGACTCGTTATGCCTGGTGCATAGTTGGCCTACAAGGCTACAGTATGAAAACTGATCAAAATATGAGTTCAGATAGGCCCACTGAGAAAAATGATCTTGCCCTTGAAATTACTAGTAGCCTATTTAGGCCCAGCCTACTCAATAGTTCAATCACTCAGATGTCATGTTCCTTGTCCAGGCTACTTTTATGCCTAGGCTACTTTTAGGCCTAGGCCTAGAATAGCAATAAAAATCTCTGTTACTTCAAGTCTACAAACCTCAAAAAGGGTGATATAATGACAAAATCACTGCTGCGGACCATGGCCATAGGGGACTGTTTTTCTCAGGGAGGGCGGTGATTTTTGCCTGACTCCAGAGTCTTGAGTATAGAATTTAACTGTCCAATTTTCCGACCGATTGAGGTAAAATATCTGCCCAATTTAGTACGTCAGGTTTCTGGCATTTTGGGGAGGCCTCCCCCAGCCGCCTGACCCGTATGGCCATGCTGCAGACGTTTTCAAAAATATCCTTGCAGGCCACTAAATGTAACAATCTCTGCATGTATACGATGATGGAGAGTAAAGCCAACACAAAGTGTGCTGGTATCCTATTTGAAATCTAAAGACCCAGGATGAGAAAAGTTATAAACAAGTTGATGAATTTTGACTACATTGAAAGAATCTGTCACTTCTTGTCATACCCAGGTTTACAATGGGACAACTGCACCCTACACTGACCCTAAGGCACCTGTACACATCATAACTGGATCAGCGGTGAGTTGATTGTTTAGCTTGAAGAGCTAAATTTGTGCAAATTTTTGGGAATAGGCTATGTCATAAACCCAGGAGCCACGTTACTAAATAAGCAGAAAGCAATGAAAGGAGAGGGGGTTCAATAGAACTTCAGGGGAAGGGTAGGACTGGCAGTTGTAGGGTAGGACTGGCAGTTGTGGACTGCTGCTGCTTGTGAATTCTCCTTGATTATGGAGATGAGTAGGGGGTGGGGTTTATTATCTCATCTCCCAACATGCAATGTGTAGGGAGATGAGATATTGTACTTCACCTAACATCAGAAATGTGAATTTGTGTATGTGTATATGTGTGAGAGTAAAAATGAATGTTGTGAACCCTCCTAAAACATAAGTCTGATGAATTTCAAACTGGTGGGTAGGTACCTGACCTTGTAAACTTGTGCATGCATGCATGTCA
This sequence comes from Holothuria glaberrima, assembly GCA_009936505.3. Taxonomy (NCBI): domain Eukaryota; kingdom Metazoa; phylum Echinodermata; class Holothuroidea; order Aspidochirotida; family Holothuriidae; genus Holothuria; species Holothuria glaberrima. The sequence continues at coordinate 5,236 of WURT03122023.1, read as the reverse complement.
TAGGTTGAAGGTCAAATTTGTTGAAATATTGTTTTTTTCCATTGTTTGCCAATGAATATGTTCAAAAAAGTAATAAAACCAAATAATTTGTGAGGACTGATAAGATAATTTTTAAAGTTGTGCTATTTGGTTGCTATGGGTGGGGACAAAGGTCAAAATGTAGGTCAAAGTCAAATTTGCCTAAATTTCGTGAAAATGTGTGCTAGGAACTCCTCCTAAACTGTAAGACTGGTGAAATTCAGACTTTGTAGGTAGGTACCTGACCATGAAATCTTGTGTATTTGTAATCGATGATATTGAAGGTCAGAGGCTAAGGTCAAATTTGCTAAATAAAAACTGGTATTAGCCTATATATGCCTTAATTTAAAACTGGTTTTGGTTGCTAAGGTGAGAGCTCAAAGGTCAAAATGTAGTCAAAAGGTCAATTTTGCCAAAATTTTCCAAAAATGTCCATCATTAACTCCTCTTTAACCATATCTCATTAGTGTCAAAGTTGGTGGATAGGTACCCGGACCAGGGAGTTGTCTAGCAACTCTCTGCCTGGACATGAAAACTTTTACATGCGTAATCATTGGCGTCATTTGTTCAAAATAGAGGTCAAACTTTAAATGAGCTAAAATTGGTTGTTTATCTATTACTTGTTTATCAGTATGATAGAAGAGATCATTAAACAGGGTGACATGGACAGAGTGATGACAAAAATTTTTAAATAGTTCATTCTAATTGCTTCACTTCTAAATTGAAGTTTTAATGACCTAAATATGGTCTTTTGTCATGATTTGCTTATCAGTAATTGGGACATTTCTTTCACCCTAAGATATGTAGAGAATATGAAGGAGATGAGATTGCAACTCTATGGATTGCCTGCTCATTGGCAAGTGTGGATTGGCAATATTATGGTGTTGTAATCATTATATAGGGGAGAATGCTCATTATTGTGTGTGCTTTCTTTTTATCAATGATCAACTGTTCCTGCCACAAGTAAAAGGTTTGAAAAGGCCCAAATACAAACATCCATGTTTGAAGTAGCTTACCTTACTATGCCACCTAATTCAAGTGGGGTTAGTTCTAATCAAGGTGACAGAATTTTTGTTGTTGAATTGTTCTGAAGCATCATGATAAATGAGATAAATAAGAAATTGAGGATTTAGCTAACAATCCAAGGTAAGGTTAGGCAGCTGCTTATTCCATGATTACACTTATTTCTTTGCAAGTGTGGTTATCTGAGAGCTCTTTTGATGTAAGTTGCCTGTGTTGTATCACAGGTCTGTGTAAACTGGAAAAGCTTAGCCAGCTGATCTAAATATTATGTGTGATATACATAAATTGTGACTATGTGTTATGAGACTTGAATGGCTCATAATTTAGAAGTGTGGCAAAGCAAAGAGCTGGATAGAAAAATTCAAAGGAAAGTAGCAGCAATGTGTGAAAGTTGTAAAGTCTATCCCAAAATGCATTGTGTTTGCATGATTTCAAAGAAATTTCATATTGTGTGCTCACATTTAAAATATTCTATTTTCACCATTTTATTTTTGGAATACATTTTCTAAAATTTGAAAGGAATATCTTTGTATTGGACATTTGTAGGGCAACTGGGAAAGAATCAACAACTTTGGACCACTGAAAGCATGGTCAGCATTTCGTTCGTGTGACTACGGTTACACCCGAATGTATTTGACAAACAAGACGCATATTTCCTTTGAACAAGTTTCAGATGACAAGGTGGGTATTTCATCTTAAGAGCATTGAGTGGTATCTGGACATGAAGTGGGGGAGGGGGGGGGGCTTTGGAGTAACGGCTGTATGTGGAGTGAGCTGGGAAAATTCCTGATTGTTGGCACATAGCATTGCTGTACAAAAGGAGAAATGTTTCTTACAAATAGAAGACTAACATATGGCAGGTAAACTGCTGTTACTCAGCACTTTTGCTCCTCAAAGCTTGTGGTGAATTTTAGGTGTCTTTACAATAGCTAGTGATCTTAGGACTTCTGAAATAATCTGATGTACTTGAGGAGTGCATCAAGGACTCACTTGCATGTTTGGATATTTTTTAATGTAGATCTAGTGTAAACCTGTTGTATACATATGCTGTAGCAAACAGAGTTATGAAATTTTCCATATAGTGAGTTCAACATTATAAAGAAACATAAAAACTTTGACCAGTTTGCCCAGATTACATTATATTCCCCATTATGCACTGTAGAAGCTGAAAAATACCATTTCTTTGAAAGAAGGTAGCTTTTGGATGTAAGATACTGTTTGGATGGGTTTTCAGAATACAGAAAATTGTACTGCACTTTTGGAAATGTCAAATTTGGTAGCCAGAACATACTTTTAAAAGTTTGCCTTCAAAATTAATGTTATTGAAATAGAATTCAACATGATGTGTACATTTTTTGCAGGATTTTTCACTCAGAGGAATTTGTGAACTCTTGTTCACCTTTTCACCAATAAATTGATAAACCTGTTGCATTCAGAAAAGACTGACTTTCATTCTTTCTTGTAATTTGTAAATCTTTGTTCTTTTGTGTACAGGGTGGAAAAGTGATTGACAGCTTTACACTCATAAAACACAAGCATGGTTTCCAGGCATGGCTCTAAATAAGACGGGGAAAGTGAAAGTATCAAGTCCCTGAATGAGAGCAATTTAAGTACATAACTAAGTGATATATTTGGAACAGGAGGTATTCCATGTTAAAAGAAATTGTTTTAAAACTGCTAGTCCTATCTTTATATGGTGAACAGCAGTCATAAGAAGTTTTTTTTTGTGTGAAGTGTATTGCATATTTTAGCTTATGCATATATTTGACATCAGTTGCTGAGAAATCTACCCTTTAAAAATTTTCAAGACACTACTTTGTGTATAATATTTCAAAATATTTGATATTATGACTTTGTAATTCATTGTTCATATTACAGCTAACCTTAACCCAGAACAATAAATATGTTACAGGTTGCAAAGAGTTTTTCAATGGCATTGTTTAGCAATCTGCTTTACATGATATTTCGTAATTTCTCTTTTTTTATCATGGCAACACATAAAGCTGTGAAGATTGGAGATGGACTTCTGTCAGTTTCTTTTCCAATCTCTGTAAAATGTTTGATTGTGACTTTCTATTTAGATTCAAGTTCTCTGTTTGAGGGCTTTTTTTACAAGCTCTGGTTTTATTCTTGGCATGAGGAGAATACCTCTTCAAATCCCCATCCCATCTGGGATGGTCATTAGCTTTAGTTTGAAAGTGGTAACCAATAACTATTAAAGTGGATGCTGGTATCCCCTTCAGGTGCTAGTAGTATGCAGTAATAATTTTATGGGTTTACATTTTACCATATATTCTTGCCAGGCTTGTGCCTCCACCAGAATTTGGAAGTGTGCGTGTGTGTGTGGGTGGGGAAGAAGCAGGAAGAGCTAAGATGTTAGAAGGGGGAGGTAAACATGGGTATAGGACAAGAACTGTCAATGAAAGTTTCAGATAACTGCACTTAAGGTGGAAAGGAGTTATCAGAATATAGTTTTTCTGGGCAGTTACAGCTGTATACTTAGGGTTGTCTGAACTTAAACTAGAGTTGGATCTTGTGGCATGATGATAAAGAATGAAATTTGCTTTAAGATCTATCAAATTTATTGCTCATAGTCTGCACATCTTGTACATATTTTATTTTTTTCTTATAGATTTAGACATTCAACCCCATGAAACTGAAAGTTGGGGAGATTCAGAGGCATTTTTTCCCTACAGAATTGAAAATTGTATCATCTGAAATGGTAGTTTCATTAGTTTTCAAGCATTTCAAGTAGTCTTTCAAAGTGTTGGTATGCATTTTTTTTACTTTTTCCCTCAAATTTTTAAAATGTTTGAAATTTCATAAAACCATGGAAGACTTATGTGTTTTATGTCAAGTCTTAGGTTCAATCATAGAAAACTTGAAGGGAATGGGTCTGTGTACAAAATTGCATGATAATGTAAGATGAACATCTCAAAGAAGTATTATTTCTTCTGCAACAGGCTTACTCACATGACTTGCTTCATTTTATCATGCGATAAAGGCTCTCTCGGATAAAAATCATTTACCATAAATTATGTATCTCATAGGATTGTGGTATAAGGTAATAGAAAACTGATTATGCTCAAATGACATTTCTCAACAAGCATGCACTTATTGTATACATTAAGAGTACATATATATATGTTTATCCTTGTCATACTGAATTAGTTTATGCTTTGTTTCCTTTCATAAAACCCTTCAGGTGTAGACATGAAGGTTGTCCTCTAATTAGGTTGTAGTCCAGGGCCACCTCATTTTAGAATATTTACATCTGCAGTTCTGATTGGAAATACATTCTTATTGGGTAACCAACAGCTGACAGAGTACCTTCCAGTACCTTTCACCAGTCCACTCAGGAAGCTGTAGCAAGTCTAGATTTTGGTGGTTCTTTATCATTTTGTGCTGGAGTTCTGAAATGGGTGGCAACTGTCAAGTGGAAGATTTATGTTCAGACCAGGTGAACACCCCATAAAATTGACCAGGCCAAAATGCTGCATGAGCTTGCATTCATCCAGTGGCAGACCTGTCAACCTGTCTGACCCCAAAATAGGGAGATTTTCATTTTTCAAAACCAAAAATCCAGGAGATTGATGGAAAAATAGAGAGGTTGGCAATTTCCAACTGAAGACTATTAGAAGAATGTGTAGCCAAGTTAACATACAATGGTTTGTATTGCAGCACACAGTGCTCAACACTGCTCATGTTAGTTATTTCCATGCTGCAGCTATACGTACGTATGCAGCATATACAGTAACAGTGTAAAAACTTCATACGTTGGCCCATACATGAGTGGCAGAAGAGTTACAAAAGTTTGAGGTAACATTAAATAAAGAAAATGATTTCTGCAGTTTATTTTTTCGCCCAATTATGAAAATAGCTGTTTTTGGCTGTTTGAATGAATGTTGCACATGGGAAATTAAAACTGGGAGGATAGAGCATAAAACCGGGAGGCTGGGAGATCTGGATAAAAACTGGGAGACTCCCGGTAAAACCAGGAGAGTTGACAGGTCTGCAGTGGAATTTTTTGGGTAAAGCTGGAAACTGGCAAATTTTTCAGTAGAAGTAAAATGGGTTCCCTGCAGTGATGCATTTTACACTTCATTCTACCACCTCTCGCCATCCGTTATTGAGAATCCTGCATTCTGATTGGTTAAACACTGACCTGTTATTCTGCAACACACGGTCAGTAAAC
>WURT03121980.1:0-11749 GCA_009936505.3 Holothuria glaberrima | reverse complement strand
CGAACATGATAACGCAAAATAGGTCGTAGAGACAGGGAGCTGGGTTTCACTGAGTCACGTGATCGCTCACCTCTTTTTCCTTTTGAAGGGTAAGATCGCGCGTTTCTTTGGTTTGGTTTTAGAAGGACACGCGTTCATTGTGTCACAGTAGTATCTATGGTCATGCCGTGCGCGTGTGCTGTAAATACGCTTACTGAGTGTGAGAATTGCCTTTCAGAACCTGGCAATCTCACTCGCGTGACGTCAGATGAAATCCCTCTATAAGAAATCCTTTTTAATAACCATTGCTTCGTAAAATATATTCAAGTATGGTGCTCTATTTCCTTGGAGAAAATAATGTGACACCACAACGTCAAGTAAAAACGTCATCCTTCCCGGGAGCATAAATCTGGCACTTGCCTAGCCATGGGTGAACACTGTTGACTCTTCCAGCTTACAAAAGTCAACTTTATCACAGGGAAAAAAATCAACTTCTAGTGAAGTGAAACATTCTATTTCGTGACTTCGACTTTAATGAAGTGATCATGGTTTTTCTCCTATCCAATTAGCCAACAACACACGTGCGGATTTAATTCAGTTTTGATCTTAAGTTTCATTCTGCTTTTTGCTTCCTTTGAATCCTTTTACGTGAAAACTTTACTTTGAGACCAAAAATGTAGGCCACCCATGGAAAAATTCAAGAGTGCGACCTTAAAAACAGATTCTTTGCTTGTGTAATCTTTCCCTCCTCCAACAGACCTACCAAACCCATAGCCAAGGGTGGTGAGGAGTAGGGGCGGTGTCCAGTAGAAACCGCCCCAGAAAGTTAACCATATATACCATATAGTCTTAATGCGTTTAGTATATTTTGCTACCTTAAAAAATTCGTTTGTTCAATGAGAAGAAATCAAGTTTGAGAGGACCATTTATCTCGTTGCATACTGTTGAAATTCTCCCAAGTTTTTATATAGCCCTTTCTCCATATTCCAAAAGGAAAAACTTGTATACTGCATGCCGGGAGGTGACATTAGGCAATATCACCTCCCTGCTGCATGCATCTCTTAAGACAAAGCTAAAGTAGCGCTTGTTACTAAGTTTAAATTGCTCAAGGCCATATTCTCTTGAGTGCGCCAGCTTACTGCGAATGACTTCAATACTAGTGTAATCTGGCATGTGAAGTCATTTCTATGGGCTACACTACTTTTTACTGATCTGCACAAGTCACTACTGACCCAATCAGAGTGAAATTATTGTTTGAATTTATGTCAATCAATGTGCAGTCACCAGTTGTGAAGAGAGATGCCCTGGTTTACCTATATATTTTGGGTAATGCAATAGCCCCTTTAAGGTTCCCATACACGTTTTCAGGTTCCCGTTCATCCACATGTTAAATTTGGTAATGAATATGAATTCTCATCTCATACAATTTACCCCCGAAATTTGATTCAAAACTGATAGAAAGTAACAAAACGGTAGTCATCGGTATGCGCAGGCCCGTATCCAAGCAAGGTACTGAAGAGGGTGAAGAACTTCCAGGGGCGAAATATTTTTAAGAGGGGGTACAATATGATACTCATGAAAGCCATTGTAATTTAGTTGACTTTCTATGGGGCGAATATTTCGCCAGGAGAGGCTTCTCCCTGGCCCAGCCTTGGCTATGGGATAAGCAGGGTGATAAAATGTGACAAAATTTTGGCAGAATCGCACGATTACTACAGCGCCAAAAGTGGGGTCTTAAATATGGGTCTGACAGCATAGGATATTTGATCTTTCGATTATTTATTCTCTCTTAAAAGAATAAATTCATAAAAGTTCCATGCCTAATAGCTTAATTCTTGTCCTAAATACGATTGCTTCGATATTTAATGTTTCATATTTTTCCCATAGTTCCTGAGCTACTTCCGTGGCTGATTACCCTGGGTGTGGGCGTCTTATCCGTCACCGTTGCAGAGATTCTTCTGCTACTTCACATCCGGTTCATGACGAGGCTTCTGCCGAGTTTGGCAGCTGCGATATTTTTCTTGGCAGGTAAGAATATGAGCAAATGTAGGGGGATCTGGCCCTTTGTCAAGGGTAGATCCAGAGGTACATGTGTATACAGCGCCAGGTCAGAAAGCACAATGACAATTTTGAGGTCCTACAGAATATTCTGCCCTCCATTCAGGAGTGGCGCCAGCTGGAAAGAGGGGGTCAAAGCAACCAGTCGGGGAAGGCTTCCCACTTTCGGTGAAATTTTCCAGTTCCTCCATGGAGTCTTAATGGGGTTACGAGGAAGTGTTTAAACCTCGGCGGCGACCAGTCTCTTGACATTTCAATCAAATTCCCTTTTCAAGGAAAATACATCCCGTCAAACACAAATAGGAAATTTTCAAACTTTCTTCATTGGAAAACCTAAGATTCTCAAATTTTCTTCAGTAAAACCCAATTCACGTTTTTAATGTAAAAAGCCCAACATTTTCGCCCAAGACGTTTGCGTTCGCCTCGGCCTTCCTTCGGCACTTGTAACCCCTTACTGGGGCTTCGGGCTGCTGCACTTCTCGGGAGGTTACCCACTCGTTCGGCAAATCCTAATGCCTTCCCTGCCTCATTGGCAGCTAAACAGATAAACTGGCCTCCTTGAGGTAAATGTCGGGGTAAATGACCGAAATTTGACTGACTTGATTGACCGAAATGTGACAGATTTGACTGACTGAAATTTGGGGATTAAGTACTTTTAAAGTTGTGAATTAGATGTAAGCTTGCGCTATAATTAAGTTACTTTATATGCTTAAAAGAGACCTACCAGGGGCCAAATAAGCAGAAGCATAGCCAGACACTGACATGTAGGGTGCGAGTGTGGAAGAGGGTTTCATTTAGCGGGGCGCAGGGGTGGCGCCAGGGGGCTACAGCCCCCACCGTCGGGGAAGCCTAGCCCCCCGTCGGGGCAGAAAAATGGGTGTCGTCGGGGAGCAGGAACCTCGAGTTTTTTTTGGTTTGGAAAAAAGGTCCTCGAATATTCGGATAGTGCCAGTATGCCGACGGGAGGTCGGTCTCCAAGAACTAAAGTACAAAAAAGCAAAAAAAAAAATCAAAAAAAAAAAAAAAAAAAAAAAGGTCATCGAAAATTCGGGCTCAGACGGCCCAGTCCCCCTGTCGGGCAAATCCTGGCGCCACCCCTGGCGGGGTGAGATCAGTACTGATATCTGTAATTTCATACAACTGCATGCATCGCCCGACAGAGTATCGCACATAGTGAGAGAGAAATCTATGTTCCTTTTTTCCCCTTCCAGACCAGAAATTGATGAAAAACTTTTACAGATAAGCCCAAACATTTTAAATGTGTGTATTACCTATGCACGGGAGGCAATTTATGATGGATATGGGCGGGGGGGGGGGCGTATGGAACGTTACAACAATATACGTATATATATGTGTATATATATGTATATATATATATACGTAAGTACATCACTTTAACGTATTCGAACGAACATTTATATATGCCCTCGTATGCATATACGTATATGTACGTATACGTGACAGAGGCGGACTGGGCAAACGAAAAAAATCTGAGATCACGAAGTGTGAGGGTAAATCGTCTTTCTATACTCATAAATATCGGCAAAAAACCGTGTCCGTTGATCAAAGTCCGCTTTTTGGAGAGGGGGAAATAAAGGAGATTTGTATGAAACAGTGGGGGAAAGAACACTTGAAGAAAAATTTACTGTGTAAAAACGTGAAAATCAATGAGAGCATCTCTCTGAAAACTTGGGGGTATACCCGAGGCGCGTAGCTACGGGGGCCTAGGCCCCCAGATGTTTGTTAGGCCCCCAAAAAAATTATTTGTGTCTTAAAAATATTTGAGAATTAAGAAAAAATAGATGTGTAAAAAACACATTTTGCGCACATATGAAATCAACGTATAATTTTTGAACATAAATTCAGTTCAAACGATGAAAAATATAGCACCAGATTGCAAGGCCACATAACCATTCAAAATTTTCTCAAAAAGGAGGGGACAACCTCCCCTTAGACCACCTCCCCAGGAAGGTGTTCAATGCCATGACCCCCCCCCCATTTGAGTACCTAGACCCCCTAAAAATTTCATCCTAGCTACGCCCCTGGTATACCCTCCCAATTCCCCAGGATTTCCGTCTATGGATGGCGACGAATTATATTTCATCCCCTTTACCAAGTTATTGGGAGACCATTCCTTATGCTATATTCGTTGCCCTTGATTAAGCCGTGTGTTCTCTCTCTCCCTATATTTGTTCCAATTTGGTGTTAAAGCATTCCTTCCTTTAACTCCTACAGGACTCACATGTCTGGTTGGCTCCCTGTTCCTGTGGATACTGTTCAACACCTCTCTACCTTGGTACACCAAAAACAGGGCGTCACTTCCGGCACTTGAAGGGTCAATCGATTGGTCATTCGTTTTGGCGTTAGTCGGATCTGTTTACAGTGTGGTGTACGGTATGTTCCTTGTTTTGGCCATCGTTTGCGCCAAACGTGGATTTTCCGACTCCTTGTTGTAATTGTTCAACTCCGTTTGATCTCAACTCCACATCGACGGATGCTAGTTTACGTCTTCCAGCCTGTAACCAGACAAGATTCGGGGCGAAATTTCTTCAGGGAGGCAGTGAGACATTCTCAGGGCGTGAGATATTTTAAGTGATAGCAGTGGCGTAACCAGAGGGGGAAGGGAGCTGGAGCCCCAGTCAAATGTTTTGCCCCCAAATGAAATTCAGAGGTAAAAAAGTATTGGGCAAAAACTGAATACGACAAAATAAAGAATACCTAGCTGGACCTCACAGGGCCAGTGAGACTGGGAAGTGCCATTTCCAGCAATCTGAGAGGCATTTTTTTTTCAAAAAAAAAAAATATATATATATATATATTCTCTGTACGCTTCGCGCCAAGCAATGGTAGTGCTTTGCTTAGATGGTGTCATTAGTGCTTCCCCCACTTCAAACTTTTCCCCCACCCCCTCAGCCCCTCCCAGAAGAAAAAGTCTGGTTACGCCACTGTTTGATAGTTATCTTTGTTCTCGAAAACTTCTAGTTACTTGTTCTAGTGGAGTCGAAGCTCGACGCTGGTTTATAACAAAACCAAGCAACTTTCTCTGGAACCCTTGAGCAATGCAAAATGTGATTGCTATCAATCTACGTTATACATAAGTACTTGTATGATATGTAGGGTGACAGGGCCTTTTATATGAATCTATCTTCGCCCCCTGGAGCATCTTGCCTCGACTAGCTTGTAGCTGTAGACAAGTACGCCTAGGCTACTTGTAGCTTACTCTTGCAACTCTGATTACCAGAACAGTGAAACTGTGAGATAAGATACTGTACGAGACGGTATCAAATGCGTGTACCGCACAAGTCACTTTAAATGAGCGAATTCATTATAGCATGAATTCATCAAATATGGGCAGGCTAACGGTAATTATTTATGATGTCAAGTTCGGTGTTCCATGAATGAGGGCCCCTGACCCCAGTCTTCATAAGGATCGTCTTTTCCGTTTTAGAGTGACTTGTATCATCGTAACCTGAATGAAATATTCAGTCATTTTGACTTTTTATGTGCTCGCTTCCTTGGTTAAAACCTGGCTAGGCATGTAACACGGTGACAATTTCATGTACGGTTTCGTGGACTACAAATAAAAGATATGTTTTACATTTCTCTGGCTCAACACTGCGTGAATGTAAGAAGACAGTTCCCTGCTCAGCAAAAATTTTCAATAAGTTGACATGAAACTAATATTTTCTAATAAGCACTGAGCAGCAGGGATCAATCAATAACCTTCATTCTGGCAAGGCAAGGAAGTAGACTTAAGTTAACTTTCCCCACGGGTTCTTCAAAAAGTCGTAGACTTATAATTATCATATATTATGCTTACATTTCTTATTGCCTATAACGTATGTATTACATCCATAAAAACAAATTGATATCAAGGATTCTGTTGGGAGTAAATTAGCAAAGTCTGTAGGTGAAGGCTTAAGATCCTTGATTGGTTCCGGAAGGAACTGACAAATAGCAGCTGTTTGATTGGATAATAGCATCTTTTGTGATGCCTAATGAGGGCACCTAACCTTTGCAACAATAGAGGGGGTTCCGTGAACTTTCGTCATATTTGTCTGAGTTCTATATAATTGGGTGTAAAGAGCAGCTGCAATGCAAGCTTTACGAAGATTATAATTTCAAAGAATAAATCTGTCGAAATGTCACCATCATATTAGAACAAAGACGAGACAATGCAAGATAACGAATAATTATTTGAAGAGATTTTAAATATTGGCAAGTTTTGAATAGTTCCAACTTCGTACATGAAATGTCCTTGAATTATGTTATGAGAATATTAGTAGCAAGAATTTGTCAAAAGAGAGAGGTATGTTAACTTTATCAATAGTTTAAGGACTTTTATAGTGTTCGTTTTCGTTTCTTTTATTTATCCTTTATCCTTATTAGGCGTTCGAATTTTTGCAAAAAACTAACTTTTACAATATTGCTCGAAATTATTATTTCAGAAAGTAAAATAAACTATGACTTGTTTATGTTTGTGTTAGAACTCAACCATCTCATCCAGGCAAAGTATCATTGTAGGAATACTTCATTATATTATATGTACACATTCTGTTACTTTGAACGATTTTATAAAAGTTGCAGTTCTCTGAAATAAAGTATGACAAAGGAAAGCCTCCTCTCTCTACACATTTTTCTCCTTTGACTATTTCATGAGATTCCTCATATTTGTTAGTCTGCGTAGCGCCTCTGTGGCTGCACCCTTCTTGGGCTGCAGCCCTGATAAGCTGGACGAAAAAAGAAGCTGGACGAAAAAAGTTCGTCCGCCACGCGGGGTACATATTTGTAGTCTAAGCTATGTTGAGGAATTTTAACACAGTTTCTGCTTGGACTATGAGACACATCTTGCTTGTTTTGTGAGGTTTTCTTGTTTAGCCTCAGGTCACTTTGGGGTCATAACTCCTTTTGGGAGTTGTTTCAAATTTTTTGCCTCCAGTGGGAGAGAGTATGCAGGACTTTTTTAGAAAGTAGACTCAAAATCGAACCTAGCATTTTGTTTTGTTCCCTCAGTTTGGTGAATAAGTGATTTGTGCCTGGTTAAGAAGTCATTGTTGGAAAATATTTTAACTCAATCAATTCTGGCATTCTTTTCAGAAAGTATCGATAATCTTGCCATTTTACCTGTCATGATGGAAGCAAACAGTTCCCACTAAAATATTTTGGCATGATTTGGGAGGGTGCCTGCCTGTTTCGAGGACTCACCCCAATCCCTGTACGAACTCTGAGAATTTCAAACACCGAGTATTACACGTACAACACACTGCCGATGTCAGACACAAACACAGCGTAGATGATCTATTCAACTTTCTACGATGCACAATCACTATATTCTTCAATCGTAAGAAAATGTGACGAAATGTATGCCCTGGCAAATTCACCTTGTTCATAGAAAATTAATGGAAAAATGATCTCTGTGAATATAAATGAAATCTGGCTTTCTCAACATTTATATAAAGTTTGATGGGACTACTTGGGATGCCTATTAAATAATATCACAACGATGATCACATCACAAAATAAACTGATAAAAAATTTAAGTGTTTGCAAAAGTTTATTTTAGCATGCATATTATTATCATTTCAACTAATTAAACGCAAAAAGTGTACGAAATATGGACAAAAGGTCATAAAAGTGTAAACCTTCAAGCAAAGTTCAATACCACCCTGTATTTTAGAACTTCACCGTCATCTTAACATCATGAGACCCTATGTTCATACATCAACAGAACTAAATGTGACAATTCACAAAACAAATCAAAAGTTCATACTGGGATTCAACGTCTAATGTCCATTGCTAAGACACACACAAATTCTTACTCATCTCTTTCAATATGTAATAATTTTAAATAATGTAATTACATTTTCACTTGATCATATTTTCCTTTAAAGGAGATTTCAGAATTCTGTCCAAAATAAAATGTGAAGGTTGCTACCATTTACTTCAGAGTGAGGCAACATTTAAAATTCTTCAAGTTACAAGGCACACACAAACTTGCATACTTTCTAATAAATAGAAATATAAGAAGACAAAAGCTTCCTGAATAAGTCAGAATATTACAACCCAATTGTATTCTGCACATTACCTGGAATCTGTGCATGAAGAATTCTGGTTTGACCCCAGTTACTGTGGTTTTGTGAATAGTGAACAAATACATTAAACCTGAGTTTTTCTTATGCCCTCCCTCCCCCACTGTAGGTGTCTACTCCCTATTAATTTTTTCAGACAACTGGGTTTGGGACTGTCTGATTTCAGATTTACTTTAGAGAAAGAGTTCAATGCTTTGCCAACGACTGCACCATTTTGCATGTAAGCCACATTACAAAAACAAATTTTTCAAAGTGGAAGTGTCCCCTTCCCCTAAAATCCCTCCCTAGGACAGTCTACCCCAGGTTTATGTACTGTTTTGCACTGTTCCTACTATGTGGAAACCCTGTATCATGTGGAAACCCTGTATTACAAAGTTAGTTGCCCCCTGAGGGCTGGGGGTTGTAGAATATGCCCACAGTATTCCCAGACTGACGTAAGAGGCGACTAAAGGGATAGACTTTCACCATATTTGAACAGAATTAGAAACCAAACCTTGAACTTGAACCGTATTTAAAACCGTTTTTGGACTTCACTTTTTATCTATTTGATACTAAATAACACATTCGTGTTGGTGTGTCCTTAAATCCATCTAACTAGCTACAAAGATGGTTTGCCAGTTGTTTAAGGTACATGTGAAGTTTTAAGGAAAGATAGCAGCAGCTGCAAAAAGGCAGTGAAAAATCAGCAAAAACAAGTTCAAGGTAACTCTCCGAGCATATCTAAGCCAGCAGGGATAAGATACCAAATAGAGTATGTTACATTTTATTAACACTGAGAACACCTTTTCTTTGTTTGAACAACTTCAAAATATTGACATGGTCATATTAGTTCTTTTATAACTAAAATCTCTGTTAGAACATTTTAAAATAATTTAACCACGATTTTTGTGTGAAAACACTTTTTTCAATATTATCAATATACTTTTAATAAATTTCTTTAACAGATAAGTGCATGCAGAAAAATTCAAAAGTGACTTAAGTAAATATTCCATTACAAAATATGGTTTTCCAAGAAGAGGAAGATTAATTGCATATGGGCGAGGTAGTTGTCACGGAAGGAGATGCAACATTTATATGTCCTTTGAGACTAGGTAGTTGCCGACATTAAGCTGTCCATTGCCTTGCTTTTAAAACCTCTCTAAGATGTGAAAGAAATTTTGATACTGAAGACAATGGTTTGTATCGTCTGGTACATCTCTAAAACTCATCATGATAATTTCACCAATTGACATTACATTGCCAGTCGTCACGGAAAAATTAAAAAAATTTAAGCTTCCGTCGTTTGTTGTTGCAGTTAAAGTCATTTAAAGTAACTTCAATTAAGACCTTTTAAAACCTCCTACATTGACAACGCTTGCTACTAATGCTGAAAGTTGTGAAACTATTTTTGTAGGCTTGAAAATTATGTCAAGTAGACAATCCATCACGTTCATAGGAACACAAAGAACTTATAGTAGTTAAACGTTTATGGACAGTCATTTTACTTAAAACCTTTATTGAAGCCTAGACCTTGATGGCAAAGAGGCTGCACTTCAAAGTAACATGTTAACAATGACCTTGTTTCTGGATTACCTGGGTTTGAAAGGAGCAACAATAGAAGTGTACGTCAGAAAAGGCTAAACAATGGGAATAAAGGGACCTGTAAATCAAATTTTGTTACCTGAAAAGGGATTCAAGTATTTCAAGCACATATTGTCTGACAGATTTAAATGTTGGATCTTCTTCCATGACAACTCCCTGTATGGACGAGTACTACATAAGGGAAAAAATGGAAAGATGAGGGCAGCATGTAAAAATGTATTCAGCAATATTAAGCACCTTCTGGAAAGACTAGGGAGTGGGTAAATGCTATCTTAACTAGCTTTCAAAGTATCCAAATTTCTTGGCTTGGTTAATTCCTTCTTTTAAAAATTTGGTGTAAACTGTGACCAAGGGGTCACTGTAAATTCTGAAAGAGAAAGAAAAGGAAACTTGAATTAAGAACTTCCTCCATTTATATGAACTACATAAAAAGAAGATGCTGATTAAATTATGTTTACATCAAATTAAGAAATGAATCATCCTTGCTACCTTGGAAAATATTCTGGATTATATTTCTAGAGGTTTGGACATTATCTAAAAACTTTGAATGCTGAATAGAACTTGGCCATAAAACATACAA
The DNA here is from genome assembly GCA_009936505.3 of Holothuria glaberrima. NCBI lineage: Eukaryota > Metazoa > Echinodermata > Holothuroidea > Aspidochirotida > Holothuriidae > Holothuria > Holothuria glaberrima. Next base: position 1,462 of record WURT03121980.1, on the reverse strand, counting down.
GATACAACAACCACAGCTAAGCCTCAAAAAACCAAAATACAAACTGCATTGAAGGGTCTGTGACTTCACTGTGCTTGGCTTCAACTTTTTCACCAGAACTAGCTTCTACAGGGTTATATGACCTATATCACTATATCGAGCAATGTTCTGCATCCAAACACCATGTACAAATGCATAGGTTTCTCTTTTAATCAAAACCAACACGAACTGACTTACCAAATGTCCCTTTTAACTTTCCACAAATTTACATAAAAATTCATGGGGTGGAAGTGAGGAGGGGGCAGTGAGTGGCAAAGCTGAGGAAAAACAACATTCTGACATGTTCCTGTTAGCATTCCCTTTAAGCTTTGCTGAACATTAAAGGTAGAAGAAAATAAGAGCAAAAATTTTGCTTACCAGTGGCGGAGGGTCCATATAGTCAGGGGGGTCATTTGCCCCCCCCCCGGACGGACACAAATTGCCTGTCGATGCCCTATTTAGGTTTTCATTGTATTGAGGCATAGGGTGCCTAGCTAAATCAAAGCACCCCTACAGGCCATTCTTGACTGCTCAAATTCCCTAGCTACCCCACTGTTGCTTACATGTTTCATGCTATCCATACCATTCTCATAATTATGATCACATGTCTGGCAATATATTTACCCAGGATATAATCTCATGAAGAGAGAGAGAAGAGGGGGTACTGACAGTTTAATTATCCATAATTTAACAATATCTCTAAAATATCACATACGTTAATAACCAAAATCTGGCAAAATAATCATTTCTCTTACAATTCTCTCCTACCTCCCAATGTAAATCCCATATTTTTAAAACTTAACAGAAGAGGGATGAAACTGATTTTTAGCTAATGTTCCTCATATTTCTCCCAAATGGTATTAGTCATAGAAACTGAAATATTATTGGGAAATCTGACAGGAAGTATCCCTGTGTTCAAACAGTCAAGCTGCAAAAATTATTGAGGGTAATTCTGCTGTATGGCAAAAAAGCCGGATGATTTGTGAAATTGTGTGTCTTCATACAAACAGAGTACATTCATCTTTCACATTTAATGTCATTTTATCTGTTTTTCATAATATAAGGGGTAATTTTCGAAACAGACTAAGCAGAGATGTAAAGTCATGGTCCCCTAAGTGATAATTTCTCACTCTGACTTTGAAAACGTGTAGTCCCTCTACTACTAACTGTTGGAAGAGAAATGAATTGCACACGTTCTTACCCATACTAGCTGACTAGTGGTTGCTAGAAATAGCTAGGCTACTGTTGAACACACAACACTAGCAAAGTAATTCAGTAAAAAAATATACAAGAGCTCAATGGGCACTATGGTTCCTTGCTAAATGTAATGAAACTGAGCCATGAGCACAGCATAAAAAAATTTTTAGCTAATGTGAAGTTTGCCTGTAACTCTGGTGACTGCTACATGGTCTTCAAAGTTGTTGGCAGTGAAAGTTTACTTCAT
>WURT03121957.1:0-11750 GCA_009936505.3 Holothuria glaberrima | reverse complement strand
ACGTGGCTTTTTTCAACCAATTTCTTCACTTCACTGCATTTGAGAGTCCGAAACTGATTGTGAGATTTTGTGAGATTGTGAGATGTTTGTCTACATAGGACCTTTGTTGTACTGTTATTTTCTTGTTATCGCTACGCATGACTTCAGTCCGTTTATTACCATTGGTAAGATATGGTGGGTTAACTCCATAGTAGAAAACAAAAGAACAGTTCTTCAAAAAAACATGACTAATAGCGTTCCATGTTCCGATTTTTGTAATATTCTCTTTCAAGATAGGCAACAGTTACAGAAAGTCAGTTGCTCTTCTCATGCTAAAGTAAGAATGTCAGTACTAGCAGAACTAAAGTAGAGATAGCAGTTTCTCTTTCAAATTGCAGTAGTGCACGTCATTGACCAACGTTCTAAAAAGATAAAAACTTTCTTGAATTCGTGTGACGATATGGTAGACTATTTTAACTAAGCGCTCCCCGTGATCAGGTGATATATCTTAACTTAAGGATTCGTTCAAAGTGTATTGTCCATTTGTCAGAAGTCCTTAATACTATAAACAACAAGTAACTCGAAGTAAATATCATCCACTCCATTCTAAGATCCCTTACTGAATGAAAAAAGTACATGTCATATTCTTTCAGTCTGGGTACTCGCGTGGCGGTGCCGGATTCATAAGATTTACTAAATTTACAATTGGGTGCAAAGCGTAACCTACGAAAATCTCATATGACCTCTGGCATCGAACAAACACTGTAGGAATGTTTTATGTGAGGTATCGACATGCAAAGTATACTACCTCACAACGTTTTCCTTCTTGTTTAATAATTTTATAAAGTGTTCATGCAATTTGACCTCTGGTGACCCTGCATGAAATTTGTACCCCGCCTAACTAACCAAATGTTTTGAACTTGATGCGAAGCATGTGCATGCTATATGAGATATACCTCGAAGTTTCTGTTTTCGAAATGTCAGGCTAACGTTGTTCTCAGAATGTGACTTCGAGTGACTTCAAATGCCTTTTTACTCTTTTAAATAATGCAGGGAATACATCTGCATGCTACGTTTGGCGTTTCTGAAAGTACTCTTCTTGAAAAATTGTGTTAATGAGTTTTTCACAATTTCACTTCCCGTGACTTCAAATGACCGCAATGAAAAGCAAGACCCTTTCAGAACTCAGTGTGGAACACCCACACGCTTACTGTGATATCCACCAAAATTAAAGTTCTTAAAAATTTTTGAGATTGCCACTGTTTAACTTCTGTTAACTTTAATTGACCTCTAACTATCACAAAAATTAATACGGTCCTTGTGCACAATATGCATTAGATACCCCAATAATACTCTTTTTGAGATATCGTGTTAGCAAGCTAACAGTTACTAGGTTCTCTTAATTTCACCCCTGGTGACCTTTGATGAATTTTGACTTCCAATGGACACCGAAACCAATTTCTTCTTTTTCTTAACATGTCAAATGTACTTACGGAGTAATAAAATTATCTATCCTATCTTAAAGTATCTTAATTTCCACCGAAAACAACAGGAACTTTTGTCGTAATATTACAATCTATATACCAAGTATGAAGAGTTCCCACCATTGCTATCTTGAAAGATCATTTTTACAGGCAGCTGACAAGACTTGCAGTTTCACTTCTGGTTACTTCGAATGAACTTTGACCTTCGCCATAAACATAGGCGGCGATCCTAGGGGATGGGGGTATATTCCCCAATGAAATGGACTGGAATACTGTCAACTATACCCCCTCTCCCTGAAATCAACCTCGGAAGTCATGGAAAAAGTTAAGTTAGTTATTAAGAAAACTTTTTAATAGAACAGAAATTTGAAAGCATCTGACAGTTGTTATATTATCACGTTGCAAAGCCTGGAGGGGGCTATTTCCGGTGATCTCTGGGTTTTTTTTTTTGCCAAAATTTTCTTTGTACGAAGGTGGCGCTCCGCTCAGATAATGTCACTGACTCTATCCCGCCCACTTTAAAAGACGGATTGCCTATGGCTATCAATTATACGTGTTCTTATCTTTATATGTGGAATCTTTATACTTAGTATCATTAATATTCGTCATTTCTGTTTTCAATGTTTTTGATTTTGTCTGGTGCTCTTAAGCGGCCATTGATCTCTACTGAAAAACAATGCAAAAGTTTGCCATCATTGCTATCTTGGAATATTGTGTTTTCAAGCTGCCAAGCAGGGCGTCATAAAAACACACATACACACATACACACATACATACATTCGCCCAGGCAGTTGCATGTTTGGGGATAGGAGTTCCTAGATCCAAGTCGCACTAGACATAAGATCTTATCTCTTAACTTAATCCTAACTCTAATGATAAATCTTGAACAAACCCTTATTCTACCCGTGGCTAATCCTAATTCCAAACTTTAGTCTGTATTTAATTCAAATCCTATTCATAAATCTGAATCAACGTAAAATTTCGGCCAGGTATATCTTCGGTCTAGTGGACCTGTGAACCTTCGGTCTAGAGGACATGGCCCGCATGATATCTGACACATTCAATAAAGTCTGTAGTGTTTATATTCTCACGAATCATTGCAACTGACTTCATTTTACATTTTTTTAAATAGTCTTTGACTGAAACTTCGTCCTTAAGAGATACCGATAATTGAAAGAATTAACGATCACAATCTCACCACATTTCGGCTACTTTAATTTTTTTTTTTTTTAATTCATGATCTCCTATCATCCTGACAATTGGATATATGGGAGGTCACAAGACTAAATCCAGCTCTAGCATCCAACTCATAACACAGCAATGAGAGTGTAACTGTCGCGCTGCAATTTGAGTTCAAACTTCTCGAGAATCAAAAAATTTAGTTTCGGATCAAAGAAGTATAGTACGGTATACATGACGCTGCAAGCTACATTTGATGACATTATTAATTCTTATTTTATTATTGGTATCATTTTCTAATAAAGTGGCGGTCAAAAAAAAAAAAACAAAAGCAAAAAAAAAAAATGTACAAGACTCTTTATTGCATGCAACAAGCTTACGTGTAATAACTTGCTTACACGATTAGATGAAAGAAACACGGTGAATCCCAGCTTTGGCCAATAAGTTCAGTACTCGTATAAACTACAAGTGTTTATCCTTAAGCGTCTGAGACTGTCAGATCCAAACATTTTTCTAAAGGGAGGCTTCTTAAAATGAACTTTGCATGGAAAAGTTAACCCAGCTTCCGTGCACCATGGTTGGGATGAGGTCAAAATATGTGGCGTTTTAGATTCCCTAGACATCACACTTCAAAAAACAATCTTTTTAAGCTATACTTTTGCGTCTATAATACGTGTGTCGTCAATAAAGCAGAAAGTTTGATACCTCAAACATAGCAGGAAATTACACACGGTTGTTGAGACTGTTCTACGTGAAATATTGGTTGGGTCGTTACTTTGTGAGAAAATTTGGCATTCCAAAACACTTTAGGTTGTAGAAATAGGTACGGTACTTCAGAATACTAAATAAGTCACTGTAGCTCTTTGTGGAAAATGTTTTGCATACCAAACGCTACAAACTGCATAAATGGTGTCCCCAGATTGTTGAAATTGGTGCATCTAAATCGAAAATGGATATTAACCTTCCTTTTTGAACATAGAGAAAGTATCAAACATTATCACCCAATGTGTTCGAATTTTTGAAATATACAGGTGTCCTTGAATTCGATACCATGTGTTTTTTTAGGATTATGTCAATAATTAAATAGACAAACAACTTACCACAGCCCTACACAACATACAGTTAAAGCACAATTTTATACGATTTTCATATTGACCTTTCTAAGTGCTGGGGTACTTTGATAACATTTTGATCTGATTGTTATTCTTTTCTTCTTATTTATTTATTTTTAAATTCGATGTACTATTTCAGTCACATCTTAAGAGGATCCTGACAGAATATATTTTTATCACTCGTCAGCCAATATCCCAGACTGTCTATTTAAAGTTACTTCTGTTTCTTTTTCAGCATTTTCGTCAGAAAATTTTAGATACCTAAAACACAAATTGTTACTTATTCATTACAACGGTCATTCTTTGAAAGTCGAGTGATGATTTGATCTTAGTACTGACGTCATTAGTCGAAACTTAAACAGAAACTCTGACTAAAATGTAAAAACGCATTGGTGACTATCATAGATTTAGGAGGAAGAGGCTCTAGTTTTGTGTACAAGATCAGTGAACATCTTTTGTGTAATAAGATCATATCAAGATGCACGGACTATTTTTAATCCATGATATTTGAAAATAAAAGTAGGGTGACTGCTTTCCCCCTTTAAATGTAATGTTTTGGGGTTAAGATAATTTGACTAGAAGAATAAATATTCTCAAGTCACACTCAACAAAAGACCAGCATCCTCAAATATTGAAACCCCAGGGTAAGATCCTTCTTGCAAGGTTGACTCATCAGTAATTATAAGGCAAGTTTGGTTGGAAACTTGGAAATCAAACTCGAATCCCAATCAATTGCCAGTCTTGAACCCGAGTCATATAACTCCATTTAAATACACAGTTGTGGTTCAATCTGATGTTAACGACTGGCAGATCCAAATGACACAAACTGGTATTTGATAATTGTTTTATTGTATCACACACTTGATGACTGCCGGAGGAAGCTGTAACTCAAACATATGAATGAGACGTGTCAGTAATTCTTTCATTATTTTTTGTGCACAATAAGGTTTACTAATTTAAGTGATTATATCTGCAGTAGCTACTGTATGTATATATTTGAAACACGGCATTGTTTGAAAATTTTCCACAAGGTTCTGCCAAAACAGTAAGAGAGTACATGCATGCAAGTAACACTGCAACACCACAACTGGGAAGATCATTGTTATACAATCCTTGAGAAGACGACTTGCCTAAGGTTGGATTGACCACGTAGATCGTTTCATCGATTTGCTTGTAATTATTTCAGCCTGTGGCCTTACATAACCCAACTTTTACGTTTTGGTTTTTTTAGTTTTAGTTGGATGTTCCGGTTTATTTTATGACCTTAATTGTGGCAGGTAAGCTTTAAATTCCTCGTTTTCACATGAAGTTGTAGTGAAAAAAAATCACATATTCAAAATTTATAAACACACAACTGCCACAACTACCCCAAGACGATTCTCTCCCTGCATGCGGTGTTTCCCATGGACAAGCCCCTCCTACGACAATTCCAAATGTTCTTGTGTCGAACGTTAGCTAACGGGAAATTGTCATGGGCGGGTACTGTGTGTGTGGGGAGGGGATTGTCCGGAATTGATCATTGTCGGGTTAAATTGTCCGGTGGGAATCGACCCGGGCATAGGTGGAAAGCCCGGGAGGTGGTGACCATATGTATCCCCCACTCTTTGGAAATGCTCCCGTAGACTTTCACTTTTCCACGAAATAACGTTTGCCTCAAGGAAACATTATACCCCCACTCAATTTCTCGCTACTGCTCGGGGGTTGCCCTTCTTTAATTACACTTAGATTTATTTTAAAATTTCATTTTGAACACAGTGGGCGATTTAGAGTATTAAAGTTAATTTTCTTTTTCAGTTAAAAATGAGATCAGTATCAGATTTTTATGACATTCAGATAGTGTTATTCGTCCAGAAGGACGCAGATTAGTCCAGAGGGCAATGCTTAAACGCGAGAGTTCTGTCAAAACGTTAGAGCAAATATCATTAAAAACACCATCACTGCAAGACATTCGCGGGCATGATGAACTTAGGCTGTACAGACAGGTACTTAAGGTACGCTAACTTAAAACACGAATGTGCTATAAATCACATGTTAGTACCTCTGTCGAATTTAGTTTCATTACATTGACTCATTTTAATTTCGATAACTAGCCTAAGCGGACATTTAAGTCGTAGAAATTCGGTACAATTTGATAAGCCATATAGCCTTCTATATAATTCAACGACAGTTTTAATCGAGTATATAATGTGTAATCGGTCTTTGATAAAAGACATACTGGAAATAGACTGTGAAGCCAAATGGGTATAATGAAACAATCATAAAGTAGCGTACTACTTCTTAATCATGCCATACGTGAGAATACCCGTTAACAGATTAATATGTCTTCGAAAGGTTCCTCTGATCGATGTCGACTCAAAAATACCAATTGTTCTCATTGCAAATGATCTAATAAACTTATTACCATACGAAGAAGCTTGTTAGACAAGAAAGGTTGTACTTAAGTTTTATACTTTTAAATTCCACGAAAGCATATAGCTATTGAAACCTTGAATTTGTGTTATGCAATTTGGTGAGCGTCAGTTGGGCTGATGTTATTCTTCTGATAGATATCATTATTTTCGTTATAGGAGAGAAAGAACCGATAGATAACGTTACCTTTACAAAAAACGTGATGAATATTTTTGAGACTACGTGGCCAAAAATAGACTGCATATCGGAATAGCCATCTTTGACAATAATCAGTTGTGAAATTTGGTACTCACTACAAGAACGCCTTTTCAAAACTAAAAGAAAAAGTTCGTTTCCAAGCACGTGCAATAAAAATACCCTCTCTATGAGAGTGGAATGTGGCATTTTTTAAACGTTGAATAATGTTACTTGCTTTAGTCTCATCGATTATATATCTTCCCAGTTTGATTTGCTTAAGAACGAAGCGCTTGTGATTAGTTTTCAAGGAATTTCGAAGAAATATTTGTGACGATTCGAGGTTCGGCGCACTTCGGGCATTTTTGCAGAAACAATTTGAAGTAATAAAACCACAGTTTAAATGCATGAAAACTCATTGAAAGCAGAAAACGATATTGCTTTGCATACATTTTCACGAAATCACTTTCAGTTTAATCTATGTTCGTTTTGGTTTCTATTTTACCTGAATATAGTTATGCTATGCAGCGTTTCTCGGTAAAACACATTTCAAGGTGATATGGCATCCCCAAACCAGGAAGTTGCTAGCAACATATTTAGGAAAAACCACCTGCTCTAAACATGGCTGATGACTGCACTTTGATTGGCAATCATTCAAACAACATAGCTCCAATCCGGTTGTTCAACGATGAGTTTTACAGTCAGTTGAGTCCCAATTATGCGCACTTACAATCACCGTGTGTCAATATGTATGGCATCGAGGAAATAAAACTCAGTGCAGTCTATCTTGGAGGTATTCTAGATAGGTGGTTAGGTTTAAAGGGAGTAGGAGCTAAAAGTAAACTTATTAGGGGGAATATTACTGTCTAGGTTAAGATTAGAGAACCCTTAAACTTGGCTACATGTTTGGTTTTCGCCCAAGAAAGGCAGTTGTCGGCTTCATTGACAAGGATATCCCTTTAGGTTTTTTCTATCGCTAACAAGCTTTCTTGAATACAGTAATATCATTTTCTTCTGTGTGTGAGCGTGGGATACACATTTGTTGAATAACAAACCATGCACCATGATTCATTTATATATCACTCTAACGTAGACTTGTCGGTTTCATATGATACTGATCGTGTCGTTCCGTTGTTTCATATTAAACTTTACCCAAGTCTTTGACGAGGATAAAATTGCTAAGGGTCATAAACACATATAGTCACCATTATTTGCAAATACTTTGCAAAAAATATCACCAAAAAGTGATATTTGTATTTATAAAAGTACGACCAAAATGTTGTCTCTTTGTTATCTATGCAGAGTTTTTCTTAAACTTAAAGAAATTTCCGGAATCACGCTATGCTTTACTGCTTGGCAGACTAGACGCTGCTGTACACATTCAGAAGTACCTTCTGCTGGTTACCTGTGGTAACACAGTGAAATACAGTAGGGTTTAGGGGAATCCCCTCAAATTTCTGATCGTTGACTACAGATATATTACCATACCTACAAAGAAAACATAACTTATTATCGAAACAACGATTGTCACGGTAGACTTCATTTGACCTCTTTTTTAAAGGCGAATTTTTCACTTCACAGTATTTGATAGCTCGAAAGTGTTTGTAAGATTTTTTACGCTATCGTGGAAAAGTACAGGACTTTAACACGAAAGAATAACAAAGGTAAACCCACTAAAATGCAAACAAGCTTATAATGCCTTTCTGAGTTTGGCAGCATCGAACAGGCTACAACTCTACCATACTCCCAGGTCTAGTGGTTAAATGTGTTTACATAGCCTTTGGTATGGCAATCTATTCTTCTCAAATTCATTTAATCTTGAACGAAGACCACGGCTGATGAACTATTTTGAAATGAGCTTTCATACTACGAAGGGTCAAACTTTTTCCACATTTTCATCAAAGACAAACGGAAATATTTATGTGCTTTTGACTAACTTACCTGTCGGTGTACATGCTTCTGCGTGCTTTTTGTGTATTTTGAACATTTTGAGTTGTCAGGAAGAGTATCAGCAACGATCCATATGTAGAAATTCTGAACATGTATACTTTTTAAAGAAAGGTGATTTATGACAACGAATGTTGAAAGTAAAGCAACTGTTTGGTGATTGTCAGCACAATGTAGGTACAGACCAAACACAATGATCTTTTTTATTGTTTAGGACGGTAGTGTTTCGGAATTCTTTCATTTAGATTGGTTTATAAACAAAATAGGAAATACGGTAGGAAATCACGCATATAGTGGCCGTGGTGACTGCTTGTCCTTCCATGCACCTTTTCAACACAAAACTAAAATTGAAAACAAAAGAAAATCTCAAAGTAACAAATTAAAACATCAGCAACCTTTGCAGTAAAACGCTCTTACCAAAAAAAAAAAAAAAAAAAAGGAAAAAAAATCTTGGAACGGGGGAAAAGACTGTTTCTATCGTAAATTCTGGGAAGTTTAAGAAAGAAGACACAATTATATCCAAAACTTTCATATAAATGTACTGGTAAATAATTTAGTCCCTTTTGATTAAGAGCCCTCTCTTTATTTCCTTAGTTTGGTCTCTGGCGTGGACGCACTGCCAATGATGACCTTATCCTTTCATATCTAACCAACCCTAAAACAAATGCCACTCGTAAAACATGCTTTCTATGAAATTGTTCTCCGACAAGGGCCAAGCTTTCATTAAGAAGTTTTATTAAACGACTGCCCATAAACGTCTAATAATTCTACTTACTTCTGCGGGAAAAAATTGATTCGTAGTCTGTCTTAAACAATACTGTTCCCACCTGAAGAATAACTCTCACATCGGCAGTTTTCGGATCATTTAAAAAAATATACTAAATGTAAAGTTTGAAGAAATGACTTTGAAATGAGATTTACCGTATATCAAGGAAAGCTTAGAGCTTCCATTTTTTGCCTCACTAGTGGCAACAAAAATTCAAAGAGGCTCATGGTAAGAAGAGTTTCTTTTCATTGTCATTTTGACACTTCTTCACTGATCCCTGTTGATCTAAATATTGCGATTAACATTGTAAGGGGGAAAACAAGGTTATCATTACCCCGCGGAGCGGCCTTTGTTTAATCAGCAGCTCAGTCCCTCTTTAATTTAAAGCCTCCGAAGTGGTCGAACAGAGAATATGCAGCCTGCTACGTAGGCAAGGTTACCGTCGGAAACAAACATTGCTTCAAAGCGTTTATATAATGCAAGATGTCCGTTCTAACACCTCCTAGTACATTGGATCTTGAATTATGTGTAAAGATACTGCCTTCCTCTGGCAGTCCCATGAACAAAGTATTCACACTTGGGTCCTAGTTGTGAATAATATTATCGAAATTATTACGAAAACAGATAGTCCACAGACACGTATATATGTAACAAAGCGTGCTGCCATAATTTTGGTTGCCACATCGGAGACCGATAACATTGACCCTTCCCACAAAAGTCTAGTGGTTGCCTAGCTCAAAAAAGTAGTGATCTTACAGGACAAAAAAACAAACGTATAAACTTTTGTTCTCGTTTTTTGCTCTTTTTTTTTTGTTTCTTTTTTCAGCAGCTGGCTTGCTTTAATGCCACAGTCCCTGTGATAGAATATGACGTTACTCACTTACTGAATAGGAATGCACAGTGTTTGCAGTCGTTTTTCTCTTTGTATAGATTGACTAAACTTAAAAATTCCCTTATGTAAACACAAATAACTTTATCCAGGTGCATGTATTTCATTTCCACAAAGGGACCTGACCTAGAAGATATCGTCCTCTCGGGGAGAACTTTTAGCTGTGAGAGCTTTGTGTGGAGAATATAGCTAAGCCCCTGTTCAATTAGCATATGCATATTGGGCCCGCTATCATAACACAAAAGTCAGGAAACGCAAAAGGAAAAGGAGTAATGGCAAACATGTTTCTAAAGTATTTTATAGGGTACAACAAACACCTGTTGACGTCAATCAATTCCTTCCACGTTGTATGCTTAATTCAGAAAATTTGTTTGAGCAGCGTAATGACGAAATACGAAAACCTGAACAAAACGTTCATTCGTGTGATGCATGTGGATGATCATGTGGTTTACGTGCAGATTATTGCAGTAGAATGGTACGGGTCAATAGTTCTTTTGATTATAGTGTCTACAGTGTATACGTTCAAGTACTTTCACCAGTAATGGTATGGCCAATGTTACAATATTTACTGAAGTAACGTCAACCGTCTGCAAAGTTGTTTTGGCTGTTTTCAAAATGCTGCACAGCCTGTTGTGAGCAGGTAACGTGGCCATGGATTTTATAACAATAGTGCGATCTTCTCTGCGGGACCTCAAGATTCCAAAAACCCCATGACATCGTGAAAAAATGCGTATTCGTCTCCCACAAAAACATGCAATTATGGAATGGTCGAATCTACATGGTGCGGACATCCTTCTAATGGTGTATAATTGACGCCATTGAGTTTTCTTTTATCACAAAGAATAATAGCATAGATGTCCCATTGTTCTATAATATTTGGCTATTAAAATACGGTACCCTTCAAATTAAAGGAACACGTGGGTTTATATATATATACATAAGACTTATGTTGTACTGTTATTTTCTTGTTATCGCCACACATGGTTTCAATCAGTTTATCACTATTGGTAAGATATGATGAGTAACTCCATAGAAGAAAACAGAAGAACAGTTCTCCGAGAAAAAAAAAAAATCACTCATGGCGTTCCATGTTTCTTTTTTTTTTCAAAAAATCTCTTTAAAGAAAGGCAACAATAAGAGGAAGCCAGTTGTTCGTCTCTCGGTAAAGTACGAATGTCGATATTAGCAAAACTATAGTAGCGATTACAGTTTCTCTCTTAAATTGCAGTGGTTCGCATCATTGACGAACGTTCTAAATCAGAAAAAAAACTTTCTTGAAATCGTGTGACGATATGGTAGTTTGTAGCCTTCGTTCAAAGTTTACTGACCATTTGCAGGTACTTTGTAATAAAATAAATCAGATGAAACTAAAAGTTTTCCGTTAATGTGGTGACATGTACTAATACATAATGTATTTCATGCCCAACACTATTCTGTCTCTATTAGTCACTTTTAAAAATATCGCCTTTGTTTTGTGTCTCTGTTGCCCTGATTTATTTAAACTGAATTGTTAGTGATATTACCTGCAACGTGCAGCTATTTCTATCATTGTTATATCTTGTAGAAACTCGTCATGCCATCTGCTTATATACTTCATGTGTTATACCAACAAGGGCTAACATTTCTCTCAGAAGTCCTAAATACCGTTAACGCCTAAAAACTCGAAAAAGGGGTATTCATGGTTTCGTTAACGACAGCATCCACCGCATTCTGTGATTCCGTACCCGAATAGATCTGTAGAAGTAGAACATGTCCAGTCCTTTTAGTTGGGACGGTGCCGGACGGTGCTATACGTCGGCAGGATGAAAGAC
>WURT03121902.1:0-11751 GCA_009936505.3 Holothuria glaberrima | reverse complement strand
GGTTCAAAGATTTTTTTACATTATCGGTAATTTTTTTTTACATTATCGGTTGTTTTTACATTATCGGTAATTTTTTTACATTATCTGTCGTTTTTACATTATCGGTTAATTTTTACATTATCGGTTGTAACAAGGGCGTTTAGCATATTTCTACTTTTAATATAAAAAGTTAAAGGGCGCTTTTTGCCCCAAAGATTTCAATCTGAGAGAGCAAAAATACTAAGGTGTACCTTAATTCACCATATTTGCACATTTTAAAGTTTTCAGCAAACAATGGCGCCGGCACGGAGGACATGGGGGCGCGTTTCCCTCTCCCAAATCGATTTCTGAAAAAAAAATTCTGAAAATTTCAGAATGATCCCAAATAACGTTTAGGCTGTAGCTTTCTGTATGGGTGAGGTGAGGTGTGTTTTCGATCGAATGATGGATCCATTTTCTATCACAAATGTTTCTCAAACTATCAGAACTTTCGCAAATCCTTTGCAAACTATCAAACTTTTCGCGCGCTTCAAGCCTTACCTCAGTGTTGTTCTTATTATCATTATCTTCCGATAGCAACTTTCGGAGAAGCACAGCTGCAAATGCTGAAAGCTGTTTATGTATAAGCAGGTTAAAGAGTGGCTTTTTGAATGTTATGTAGGTTTGTTGGGCAATTGAAAGTGTCTCGATGCAGAGCCTGAAAACAGGTTTTGTCATGGAAATCTTATTTAATGAAAATTTTCGGCGCGCTTCACGCGCATTCGTCACGGTTTGCACTCCATCTCATGACCATCTTAAAATGTAATAATACATGGAACAATTCTGATCACAACACTTTTGGATGTCAGGTAATAAGCATTATGTCATTGCCTCATTTTATATAATTAATCCAGAGCTTCCAGGAGCCTTGTAAAGGTATCTACCAGCCTTACTTTTATAATGCACAAAGAAGGAAAGAAAAACTTCGTAATAGCCTAGTCTAAGAATGCTTCTATGGACTCCACAACGTATTTTTGCTTATAAACTTTCCCCGAATAGAAGGCAGTAAAGTGGCCAAAAGGGGGGCTTCAGGAGGTTTGTTGAAAACGTATCCTTCTCTTAGACAACATACTCTCATCTTCCACCTAGCCAAAATTTAGAATTCACTAAATTATGGACATTTTCCAGCCAAATATAATCAGTTCCAAAAATATCCCAAAAATAGCATCATTTTACATCTAAGCAACCTTAAATAAACAAAAATTTCTCAAAGGGGAGCGGAACCCCCTCCTTAGACCCTGCCCCAGGACGGCACTTTTATGTAGTGACAAAGGAAGGGTCCCCACTGTTGTATACGAACACAGGGGCCCATAGAAAGGTGCAATTTACGCAGAATAGGGGGATTAACTGAGGTGGCATTACGTCCAATGACCTTGCAGACATTTTCCGGTGAGACACGCTTGGGTAGACATTCACCGTTCATTCAGCACCTATATGTCTAATATAATTTGACGGAAATTATAATAAAAAATTGCATACCACAGCACAAAGAGCATTCTCATCAGAGTTCCGTTCTGAGATACTTCGATAAGGTATTTTTATAAACGTGGGGTATATACTTGTTCGTGTTTATACTTGTTAATAATTTCCTCTGCTCCAACCTATTAAACTATGGAGTGGTTCCTAACCCTTTTCGTCCCATTTTTCCATTGGTAACCTTTCGAAAGGAAATAATGTTTAACCTGTTTAATTCGATGTTTACATTATATCTAGCACTGTAAACAATTTCACAATCAGTAAATTCATATCTCGGGTAAAGCAAAATTTACCTCCAGGCGTAAATATAGCATAGTTGAAGACCCTTAATTTTCAATAAATCGTGTTTTTGGATTCGTTGTATGGACGTTTCTTGCGCCATGTTGTCTTCCATCATGTTATGGTAAATTTAAGCAGTTCGGGAGATTCTCCCGTTTGGGGGAAAACCAAAATTCTCCCGAACGGGGGAAAACTTATGCAACACATTGTATAGGCTTACAAGCCTAACAAAAACAATGTTAAGAATGGAAATCACTCAAATACTAAAAAACGGAGTGGTAAACCACCGATTGGGACGTGGTTTTCTGTAGCTATGACGATAAGCCTTCCGAATAGAGATTTAATTCCATTACATTAGACCCACAATTTTTGCAAAGAGTTTCCAAAACCCGTTCCCCATTGACAGTGTACATAAAGAACGCGTGGGATTGTAGGTAAAATAGACAAAATGGCGGCGCTCATAATCAAGTTTTCTCCCGATCGGGAGAAAAGTAGATTCTCCCGAATGGGCGAATCTCCCGAACTGTTAAGAATCACGTGCTTTGCAGAAATAACCATTTGCATATACCCTACATCTTGATCATTCTTTCCCGTTTGATACAGCAACCATGGCAATGAACACGCACACTTTTACAATTTCGGAAGGAGATAGTGGTTCTGTGACGGAAACTCTGACTTTTCAATGGGATAATACAATTCTGATTGACGGATTTAGTCTAGGTAAGAAAACTTTTCACACAATCTTTAAAGTAAAAACTGATTGGTAAATGACATAAAAAGTATCCTTGTTAATTAACCTTCATGCAGTAATCTGATGGATAAATACATTCCCCCAGCGAGTTTGTAAAGTTAAGCTAACATTTTAAACAATCTTTACTCTTTCAAACTATAAGTCAGGGAGATTCTCCGGTTTAGGAGAAATCTAAAATCCCCCTGAATGGCGAAAAATTATACAACACATTGTATAGACTTGCTAGCCTAATTAAGAAAAGACAAAGCAAAAACGAAAACCACTCAAAAACTTTCGTTTCTCTCAAGGACGGTGTGGTGAACCACCGATTAAAAACGTGACATTTTTCTAGATAGGACAATACTCCTACCGAATATAGGCCTACATTTAATTCCATTACATTAGTCCGAGAAATTTTGGCAAGGGGGTTCCAAGCCCCATTCGCCATTGACAATATACCCAAAGAACGCGTGGAAATCCCGAATTGACTGTTATGAAGCTGTAGCTCTTCCGAACAATTGTCGAAAGTTTTTGTTTCCATTCCACAAACGTAAATGTAATGTAAATTAAAAAATGAACGGTAACTCAGTACTAAAGTAAACTTGAAAGTTTGTTGAAATAAAAATGATGTTGTTAGCTATTTGACGAAAAAAAATGAATAAAAACGTACAAAATGGCCACAGTTACCAGCAGAAACCATCATATATTGACCAGCTTACAGAATAATTTTCCTTTTACAAGTTCGTCATGGATAAACAACTAATGAAATAAGCAAATGTGTACTACGTCGAGAAAAGAACTGACACGATATTTTTCATTTAATTTGTCTTTTCATTCTTTATTTTAAGGACTCTCATTTTAAAGAATTCCCTTGCGATATTGACTGTTGTTTACTAGTAAATGTAATATCTTTACACAATGAATGAGTACATGTTTTTCATACCGAAAGTGCGTTATTAAACCAAGTCCCCAGTTTTGCAGTATTCTCTTTGCTTACCTGTCCTAACGTGTTGCTCTTACATAAAAAACACCTCAATTGCAGGTCGGTCATGCAAGAAACCAGGTACTGCTATAATATTCTCCATTACACCACAGGTCTGACGTGGTTTGACCTCACCGCAGCGGACGGAGATGACTATTACAGCGGTGCAGCAAACGTGGAAATCCCTACAGAAATCACTGAATACACGTTCCTTTTTTCAATTTCTTCTGACGTAATTGTGGAGGATTTCGAATCCTTTAGTGTATCAATTTCTGGAATTACAAACCCGTCCCTTGTTAGAATGGACGTGCCGGTACAACGATCACCTGCTAGTGGCACTACGGTGATAACAATTATTGACGATGATACAGGTAAGATATTATAAACAGATAATTAATATTGATCACGAAAGGTTTCCTCAACCTTTTGCAACTCAACTTTTTATTGTTGTTATGAACCGACGACTTCTTTTCACCTTTAACTGAAAAATGCAGTTCTAAGCTTCACCACACTAAGGAAAGGAAGTATGAATGAAAGCATTCATTCAGACTTCATTTCATTCCATTGTATTGGTCCGTCTTCTTCTCGTCTCTTATCTATTGAAATTTCTCAAGCTAGCAATTGCTGTAACGTATATACCTCCTGTATTACCAGCTATTCTTACATTTCCCTGATGATGGGGTCTGGATGACCCCGAGATATAGCAACATGTCATCGTTTATGAAGCAATTCGCTTGTCTTTCGTTATTCTATTTACATTTGTTGGTGTAAGTTGTAATGATATGCGAACGCTTCACCGGGGGCGCACTTTCTGATCTGTGACGTCATATTCATAAGGATTATTGCAAAGGTGAAGAAAGAACATAAAGGAGCGGCAATGAAGTTCTCATTTTCCACACAAAATAACAGATTCAATACCAAATTTGTTAAAAAAAAGAATCCTAAAACGCAGGAGGCGTCAACATAGACAAAATTGATATAATATATGCAACAACAGTGAAGACAAGGAAAAGCGATGCTACGTAGAATGAAAAGTTTGGTTTGTTTCCAGGTCACCAACAAACTTTATTAAAACGCAAACTTTGCAAGATATATTGGTGTCTTTTACGTTCAGCATGCTTTTGAGCTGTGAGTTTAAAAGTTGATTAAAATACTAAAAAAACTAACGAAACCGCTTCAAAACATTATTGCTTGTAACATTTGTACTTTTCATTTTGTTTTCACAGCCACGATTTGTCTTGAGCAAATTAATACCAGCGCTACGGAAGGAGGGGGCAACAACTTTTTTACGGTTACAACAGATCTTGAAATTGAAGATCAGTTCAGTGTGTGTAAGTTACAGGCATATCAATCCAACCCATGGCTTTGCACACTGAAGTTTTCAAAGCATATTTCATTGCATTTATTTTTTAACTTTTTGTTGACCAAAAAATGCACCGAAAGTGCCATTTTTGGCAATATGGGAGGTATTTTGTAATTTTTGTATGTATTTATACGGTTGGTTTTAAATTTTCATTGATAAGCAACAGCTGTAATACATGATGGAAGAAGGCGAGCTACTAAACATTTCAGGATGGCCAACACTCCATGACGTCACATATTTAGCAGATATTGGAATTCTGGATCCAAATAACAGGGACACAAACAGGATTTATCTGTTGCAAGAAGGATATCTGAAACAAGTGTACATGAGAAACATTTTGGTGGAAATGTTAAATGGCCCTCACTAATCGACACAGTGTATTATGGTAAATTAAAACAATTACTAATGTTAATAGATTACAAAAGTGATCCCACCACGCAGTGTGGAGGGATGCAACTTCGAGTCTAACAAGACGCTTTAAGACTCTTCTACTCGACAGTGCCGTCGGAAGGTATTTTCGATTGGGAGGCTGACTTGTGCATGTTGAAAAGATACAGTGTATGGAGGAAATTTTTGAAAAATACCTCCCAGATTGCAGGAAATGGCCCCAAAAAGTTAAAATGCTGGTTTATGTTTTTGTTTGACGTTTATTTAAATTTGCCTAAATTTTGATTCAAATTTCATCCCTATTATGTATAAAACTAACTAAAATTTCTAAATTGACCTCCCAAGTTGGGTTGATAACTTGAACCCATTTCCCCACCTCATAAGATAATCCCTTTGGGTAAGAGGCAATGCGATTTACTTACAGCTTAGACTAACTATTAAATATAGGAATACCTCCTACATTTTTAAGAGACCTTTTGATAAAATTGGTAATAAATTCCCCCATTGATTGTTATTTCGAACAATAGGTTTCCCCAGCGTAATCGAATATGTGTTTTAGATGGCAGAGAAATTAGTTATAGACTGTGGAACCATATGAATAATCAGCGGCGTAACTATGAGCTGGGGGCCCGGCTCCTGGGCCCAAAGGGGCCCCTATCAGGAGGTCCAATGGCGCCACCAGAGGTTGGCGATTTGGGTGCACTATACAAGATGATGCTTTAAGTCCACCCTAGATACATTTGGCCAGAAAGTCGGTGAAAATTGTGCATTTTTGAGAAATTTTGGTAAATTTAAGACGACTTAGATGCAAAATGGTGCTATCTTTGACAAATTTTCGAACTGACCATATATTAGAAAACATTTAAGATTAAGTGAATTCTTATACTTTTGGTTGACTGTAAGGGAAAGCTGTGGTGACTAAGTGGAGGGGTAACAATTCCTTTCCTCGAAAATTCGTTGTTTAGTTAGGTAAGGGGGCTTGAATGCAAAATGCAGGTATCTTAGCAAATCTTTCAATTAATTACATGCATAGTAATAACCATTATTTAGTGATATTTTGGCTGTGGCATGACAGTCGTTATAAATAATGTGTAAGGACAAATGCATACTACGAATGTTACCGTATATGCTTCCCATGACATTATATTGCTCAAAGATTCTCTACTGATCCGGGTACCTGGAGAGGTCGGTGTTGTACATTTTTCGGAAAAGCGTTTTGGTTACAATAAGGTGTTATTGCCCCAATATTGGTTATAAGATATGGAGTGTGTACCTTGATAAATGCGCGAGAAGCTCGCCGAAATTTTGCATTGAAAATCGTCCCCATGACAAAATTCACGGAGAGGCTTTGCACTGAGACACTTTTAATTCCTAACAAAATGCATCAGCCAATTAAAAGGAGAGTCTTCCCCCGAATTCCACTTCTTTGCATTCTTGCAATGCTCTGCTCCTCCATAATGACTCCAATGCACCTCCAATGCACCTCACCTTTGAATAATGCGAACATGTTTTAGACGGTATTGACAGTAAACACGTTCATGCTGTGGGGCTGCACGCGCGCGGAGAGCGCGAAAATTTTGTTATTTTGATTACTGATATGTCCGATGAAATCGGTGCTCATTTCCAGTCCTGAAGCAAGGAATATTGCAGGTACAATCCCAGTTTCTTAGACCTTGAATTTACTAAGCCTGGTTTTTTCTGTGCATCAGTGTAGCGGGTGCCCCCTTTTGGTCCGGGACCCAGGCTCAGCACGGTCCGAGCACATAGGAATCACGCCACTGTGAATAATTAGTAACTTAAGATAAAGCACCGCAAAATTGCGCGACTTCAATCATGCATTGACCGTTTAAATTTCCAAAAAGTGACGCAGAAAGTCGAATTTAGTACGTCGTACGACACTGAGTCAGTATTTTCAAATACTATCATAAACGATTTTTTCCTTATTGACTGAATGACGAAATGATACGTCATTTGTTTTAATAGTAATACGGATAGACTGAATGATAGGTGATATAATTTTCAGAATGATATTCATTATTTTTAATTCTCCGTCTTTCACTTTTTGGATGTTTTTACAACATTAAAAAACTATGCATGGCAAAATTATTGGGGGGGGGGCAGCACACCCTCTTCCGACGGCCCTGCTCGATCATACATTTGTCCATGAACATTGTCATAAAATTGTTTGAACACTTGGTTGGAAGCCGAAGGATTCAGCTGAATGTTTCAAACCTTCTTATATGTTGGACGTTGTTCAAATCTGTCGAGAAGGAGCCACACGGTCATACGTTTGTCCATTAATATCGACAAATGTATGGTGACGTTTTTGACCAAATATATGATAGTGCAGCCGGGTCTTTATATAGCTCTAAAACTCCAGACCTATTATATATTCCGGGATACGATTCAACAGTTGGCCTTTAAAAAAAAAGGGTATTCACCATCTTTCCATCGGATCTAGCTCTATACCCTGTATACGGATTGTGCTAGCTGCTCTTTTCCAGCTTGGCATTAAAAAAATGTTTATTGCATCAGCATATCCTCCATCCTAAATTAAGTATAAACTTAATTTTCTATGAAATATCGAGCAAACACGACATTTGAAAGGGATTAATCAGTGAACCATAGTTTAGCTTAAAACATAAGCTTAATCTTTCAAATTTATTATAACTGTATCCAATATTTTTACTTGTATATCACAAAGTTCATATTAAAGACTAACCATGAAATCGCTTTGCATAAATACAACGCCTTTTTAAAAAAAACCTCTTGCCAGATGAGTAGTAAACAGTCAATCATAAATTACAAAGAAATATGGGGCAAACGTTGTCTCCCACTCTAATAGCTGAAAGCACATTTGTTAGATGATTTTTCTCCCTCTGAAGTCCGCTGTAACTTTAATAAAATAGGTAAAACACTCACACATTTACTTTTTTTCCATTACTACTTAGCTCTGAGTTTTATTGATGGTACAGCATCCTTCTTAGGCGATTACCTAAACACAGCCACATTGGAAAGTTTACCAATCTCCAAGGATGCAATGGCAACTTTGGTCTCTTTTTCCTTGACTCTAGAAGACGACACAAAAATTGAAGATAACGAAATTATGTCCATTTTGATAGGTTCGACTACACCACCTCAGGGGTTTGTTCGCAAGACACCTGCAGTTGTAGTCGGTACCTGTAGCATCTTGGGAACCTTTATTTACGACGATGACACTGGTAAGCTTTTATGAAGACTGGGGCTGTAGTTGTATAGTGTGTGGATGGGTGAAGAAGTATCAGGTACAAATATCGGTGGAGAAATACTATTTCAGAAATATATATATATATATATATATATTGTTTATATATATATATATATTTATATGTATATAAATATGTATATATATGGGCTGCACTGATGAGATCTAACAAGATCGAAAAGGTTCTGTCAGCAAAATCCACGTATGCTTCATGGAACATAAAAATGATAAGTAGAAAATACCACAAGGATGACAATGTGAGAGCGTAGACCGTATCTGTGCTATCAAATTACATATATATATATACACATACATATATATACATACATATATATATATGTGGCACGTGGCACCTGCACGTAAAGCAGGAGGTCTGGGTTCGAGTCCCAGTGGAGGTGGTCAATTTTTCGCCGAGGTTGATTTCATTTACTTATTTTCACATTACACGATGCTCTGGGAATGCAAGCGATTCATATTTATTTCAGATTATTTATATATTTACTTTCCTGCAGATCTACCCAATTACCCTAAAGACCGCTGTTAAAAAAATAGACGTTTCGGATAGATCTGCTATCCGTAGTCCTTAGTTACTACATAACAAATAATACAAAGAAGAACTGAGCATAGCTGCTCATAAGGCCGTAATACAAACAAAAACAAGCCTAAGCAAAAACATGTTAGAAAAAAGAAAAGAACCACAGCAAAGTTGAAAAAGAGGATTATCTCACGGTACGCACATCCTTTACATTGATACCTACCGGAAAAAGGCTACCAAGTATATAAATCCTAACTCGTAATTCTCCCCCGTTTCAGGGCCTTTCTTAACATACATTCTGGGTAGGCCATGCCCCCCCCCAGTCCCATACACAACCCCCTCTCCCCACTCAGCTAATTTGGCCCCCAGTTTGGTCCCTTTTTCGGAAAATTTTGTTTTTGTAAACATTGCCCAATTTTATGCTGACAGGATAGGGGAAAGTACTAAACTACTTCACTCAGTGAAGTTAGTTAGTCAGTCAGTCAGTCACTCACTCAGTCAGTCAGTCAGTCAGTCAGTCAGTCAGTCAGTCAGTCAGTCAGTAAGTCAGTTAGTCAGTTAGTTAGTTAGTTATATCAATTTACATGTAAGCCATGTGGAGTGCAATTTCTGGCAATCTGGACAACACTAGCGTACACGGGGGAGGCCATTGGGCCATGCGCCCTTTACTGATGCCGATTTTTAGTTCCTAAAAATACGGTAACTTTTTAATATAAGTTTTGCTTCAAAAGGTAGCATATGTGGTACCAGATTGCATGCAAGGACACCTAATTTTTCAACAATTTTCAAAGTTGATGCCTTTTTTTTTAGTTCCTAAAAATTTTTTTAATGCAAGTTTAACTCTAAAAGGTAGCATGTATGGCACCAGATTGCATGGAAGGACACCCAATTTTTGAAAACTTTCCAAAGGGGAGGGGCACCCCTCCCCCAGGCCAGCGATCACACAACATACTGCATGGCCCGTTGCCCCGTTTCACCCACGTACTGTATCCCACAGTCCTTACTAGTTGATTGGGTCATACCAAAGACTTTAAAAATGGAACCTTCTGCCATTGTGCTTGGTGCTCAACATAAGCAATGGAGTAAGGAAAACAAGCCAGTGAGCCACAACTGGAAAAAAAGGCCGTGGCAGGCCCGACTTAAACCAACTGGTTAAAAACTGAGCCGTAAAACCTCATCTAACTAACTAACTACAGTTGATCAGGTAAACCACACAGCGAAGTACAAGTTATTGTACTATAAGCGGTCAACATTTCTCCGGTAGCATTGCTGTAAACTATGTCAGTTTCTTCAGGGAGCTGTCAGCTCCCTGGTTTTTCCTATACGACATTACAAGTGACACAGTTCTTAAAATGAGTCTTAAAACAACATTTGTGTAAACTCCTGACATTTTCCCTAAGTCTAGCCTTTACTAAGTTTGACCAGGAAGTTGTTTGACTGTAGGTTTCCTTGTTGACGGTATATAACCTGAGGAGGACTGGAAAGGACGGTCATCAGATTAGGTGAAAGCTATAAAATGGGAAAATGTTTTCAATCTTCCTTTTGCATATACTTCATTGTGTGTTTTAGGTAACGTATAAAACCTGGATGTTTCGGTATCGGACGGTACTGAGCTACTTTCTCATCAATTTCGCCTGCACTCAGCATGCTTTGTGTAACCTCCCTCACATACTCTTCTGTCTCCGATTAAGATCCTTCTCTGATTTTAAGTAAACATTCTTATTGTTTAATTCTTCTGAGGCTGTCTCCATGAAGTAAGACCAATAAGAAGAGGAAATACTTTGCTGGGCCAACACTTCCAAATCTCTTAAAATTTTGAGCTAATCGGGCTTCAATTGCTTGCAAACGCATCTAAACAAAAACGGGAGGCCATAGAACTCAAATGGATTTATAGACTTGGTAGCATTTCTCCGGTAGGTATCAATGTAAAGGATGTGCGAGATAATCTTCTTCTTCAACTTTTCAACTTTGCTTTGGTTTCTTTCTTTTTTCTAATATGTTTTTTTCTAAAACGAATTTCTAACATGTTTTTCTGGGGCTTGTTTTTGTTTGTATTACGGCCTTATTTGGAGCAGCTATGCTCAGTACTTTTTTGTATTATTCGTTATATAGTGAACAAGGATAGCAGATCTATCCGAAACGTCTATTTTTTACAGCGGTCTTCCGGCAGGGAAATTGGGTAGATCTGCAGGAACTTCTTGTTTTTGTTACTGAGCTTTTCTGAATTAAAAAGTTTCGTTACAGTCCTCGCACCGTGTTATTCGTCAGTTTCTGTATATATATATATATATATATATATATATATATATATGTGTGTTAACCGAAATACTGTATAACAACAGTGCTACAGAAGTAGATGGCTGGATCTTGAAAGAGACACGTGACAGCGGTAGAGGCTTGAAAATTGGTGAATAAAACAGCCATGAAAGGTTTTTGCAGAGCTTTCGAGCAATACTAGCTCTTCTTCAGTGCTTGATCACAAGAGTGATATATATATATATATATATAAGGGCAAGAAATAATCCCATTTGTCTTAAGCGTAATCGGTTCTTCTTCATTGTATATGTGTAAGAAGTACAGATTTATCCAAAACTGATGAAGGCCAGAGGGCCGAAAGCTTAAATTAAACAATTAACACATAAAGCGACGTCCTTCTCGTTTGAACCTCATCAAACTCTAACTCAATTCTCGTTTTAACTGTACTTCTTACGCAACACAGATTCTTGTTTTTCACAAA
>WURT03121891.1:0-11751 GCA_009936505.3 Holothuria glaberrima | reverse complement strand
GCAACAGCAACAGCAACAGCAACAGCAACAGCAACAACAACAACAACAACAACAACAACAACAATAATAATAATAATAAATTGCCCGAATTTTGTTCCAAGTTGGAAGATTACCGTACGCCTGTGTTAAACATGTGAATCTTTAAAGTTATTTTGAAATGAGCTAAAGATGGGGAAGATCTGACTTGAAAGGGCAGTGAAATCCAAAGATGGGGCGCTGGGATTGAAAAAGCCCTATCTCCCCAAAAATGTTAAGTGGGGGGGGGGATTCACAAAGCAGTGCCTTATTGCTGGAATGGAGAGTGCGAGATTGATTGTAAGGTTGGAGAAGATAAGCGATGTAACCAGCTTAGAGATCTTTCATTAACTTCAAAAAAATGAGAAGAATTTTGTACATAATTTTGTAACCAACCGCCACAGTGCAACTCCCTCAGAACAGGTGGAATATGACCTGTTGTTGCGCTGTAGACGTGCAATTTGGTCTTGATGAAGTCCAAACAAGAGGGAGTTACCCATGTCAAGCCTGGAGGTTACAAAACTATGTACAATTTGTTCAGTAGCACGAGTATTTAAATACTTTCCTATTCTACCAATGATTCTGATATAAAACGAAGCAGAACGTACAATACTAGAAATATGAGAATTAAGAGACATTGATGAATCAAAAATACAGCAGAACGTACAATACTAGAAATATGAGCATTAAGAGACATTGATGAATCAAAAATACAGCAGAACGTGCAATACTAGAAATATGAACATTAAGAGACATTGATGAATCAAAAATATAACCTACATTACGAACAGATGATACAGGGGTGATGTCAGAATCAGTAACAGGAGGATTTAAATACTTTCTTATTCTACCAATGATTCTGATATAAAACGAAGCAGAACATACAATACTAGAAATATGAGCATTAAGAGACATTGATGAATCAAAAATACAGCAGAACGTACAATACTAGAAATATGAGCATTAAGAGACATTGATGAATCAAAAATACAACCTACATTACGAACAGATGGTGCTGGGGTGATGTCAGAATCACCGATTGTGATGTGCGGAACCTTAACTTTTGACAGTTGTTGTCTAGAACCGATTAATATAAACTCAGTCTTTTCATCGTTCCGTTTCAAAAAGTTCTTACGCATCCATTTACGAATTTCACAAATGCAAGACTCGATGTTCTCAATGGTTTGATCGGCACAAACTTGAGTTGGTGTAAATGATATATACAACTGCGTATCGTCAGCATACACATGATACTGTAAGTTATGTTGTAGAATTATCTTGTGCACATGATAGGTATAAACAGTGAACTATTGAGTTCCAGGGACAGACCCTTGTGGGACCCTTATTTAAACCTACACAGTGAAATGCATGTCAATGATGTAACTGCAATCCTGAAAAATGATTCACATCAATTTTCAAGCGATGATTTCCCAAGAAAATATCCCCCTGTTGTTTAGGTACAATACTCGTTTCCCTTTCCAGGTAAGACACAGAATCCGCTAATCACATTGAAAAGGAAGGCCAAGGAAATTCGTTGTAGCTCCATAATGGAACCAAATTAAAAAGCTCCTAATAGTTACTAGAAACTCCCGCCACCAACCTTTCACAGTCTGGGAGATTCTCCCGTTTGAGTGAAACCAAAAAATCTTTTCGAATGGGGGGGGGGGGACTTTTGCAATACATTGTGTAGGCTTGCCATTCTACCAAAGACAAGACTCAAACTCTTGCGTTTTTCTCAAAAACGGAGTCATGAACCACTGATTAGGACGTGGCTTTTCGGTAGCTATAACAATATATTTACCGAATATACATTTAATTCCATTATAATAGGTCGACGAATTTTGCTATGGAGTTCCAAAACCAATTCGTCACCGACAATGTACACCTAGAACGCATGAAAAAAATAACCCTGGATTACCCACTGAAGAACATTTTAATCTGCCTGCATAGTTTCCCAATTGTTGTACGGCAGTTTTAAAAACGTAGCAACAGAGAGTTACAAACGATCCTCTCATTTAATGGATAGTCCACACCCAAATTTATAATTGATATGTTCATGAGGAACATAATCTAAGCATTCTGTGAAATTTTCATTAATTTCCCATATTCGGTTCTTGAGATACTAGCAGTTCAAGTTGACATATTTTCTACCAAAAGTGAATCTGAAGCAAACAGGTGTGATGTCATGGCTTCACATTGAAGGGCAGTGTTTTGTTTTTATTTAAAATTAACTAGCAATTTTATACAACAAAACTCTAAAATATTCCGATCATAAATGCATCCTGAGCAATGCAATTTTTAAAACGAAATATGCCTTAGGGGCAAGATAGCGACCCTAATCAATCCAAGGTCAAACAATAGGACGAAAAATAAAGAAATACAAAACAGTAGTCCTCATTGTGAAGCTATGACATCACTCCTATTTGCTACAAGTTGACTTCTGGTAGAAAATGTGATAACTTCAGCTGCTAATATCTTAAGAACCAAACATGGGAACTAAATAAAAATTTCACCAGAATGCATAGAACCAGTTTCTCTGTATTATATCAAAAATAAATTTGGGTTTGGTCTATTCTTTTAAGCTTCACGAGCAGCCAAGCTGTTAGTAATAATAATAATTCAGGCCTTGAAGAGCAGTTGTTGTACCACGCTACATATGCTTAACCGACTCGACAATTTAGATCAAATTTGGCTTTTTGTGAAAAGCCAGTTCAGATGGGAAAACCTGATATTGCTCTTGGATCAAAAACCCGCCTTATTCTTTGACCAGGTCCGGAATAGAACACTGAACCCTTTTTACCAAGCTTCTTTACTTGAAATGCCACCGACTTTATCCACTCGGCCACAGCACTGGTCTCTAAGCGAGGGACATGTATATATACATGAGGATAGTTTTCGCAAACACTACTTCCTACACTGCTGAGGAAGGGCTGAGAGACAGTCCGAAATATTTTGTGCTTCCCAGTCATATTAGCCTCAAGCAGGATTAGAGCCAATCCGCGTACCGAGCAGATGCCCTCAGTGGCGGAGCTACCATACAGTCCGGTTCTTTGCAGGGGCGTATATACATGAATTCGGATGGGGGACTGGTGTGAACTATTTTGGTACCAACTACATTTCTTGGAGACCGACTCCTATAGACATAGTTGTACGATCCGAATGTCCTAGATAAATATAATAAAAATTCCTTGCAGTTCAGGTGCATAAAATAGACCACTAAATCCCCACATGCACGCGAAGCGCGCGAAAAGTTTTGCACATTTTTCGGGCATTCGATTAAAAATTCAGGAACTCAGTAAAACATTCGGGGCAATCTTTTCACCTTTACTTCATCTCTGCCGCAATTTCAATTTGAGTAAGGTAGCAAATGTTGTTCACGTGTGGTCTACTGTTACAAAGGCCTACTGAACTACATTTGAGACTGACTTTTGATTTTCACGGGGGGGGGGGGTGTCACACCCCATAACCCACGTATTTACGCCCCAGGTTCTTTGGTTCTTTGTGTTCTTATCTTGATTTCCAGATGCCAAAAAAGTAGCTTACATCTAACAGCGACTAATTTCCCTTAATCTTTATCCTCACAAAGTAAGTCCGTTTTTACGTAAAATCCTAAATCTGGACCTTACAAAAACATGACCATTAAGTGTATGAAAATGGTCTGCTTTATATTAGAATGTGAAAGGGAGTGATTGAAAATGGAAACATGTTTTAATAGAAATACTTAGGACGGAGGAATGTGAAAGCAGTTTTCTACCAGGTGGAGAAATCTGAAAGAAAAGGTTGAAAAGTCATGGCCTAGATCGTGTTGATGCTATCTGCCTTTTCGAAGCGCCCCCTCTGACCCAATTCCCCAGCTTCGCCAGTGGATGCCCTGCCACTGAGTCATTGTGGTCTA
Source organism: Holothuria glaberrima (assembly GCA_009936505.3). Taxonomy (NCBI): domain Eukaryota; kingdom Metazoa; phylum Echinodermata; class Holothuroidea; order Aspidochirotida; family Holothuriidae; genus Holothuria; species Holothuria glaberrima. The sequence continues at coordinate 7,841 of WURT03121891.1, read as the reverse complement.
TGTGCTGAGATCGCGGTCAATTGAGCTGAAATACTGTCGATTCAAGCTTTTCATTATAACGTCATAGGAGCTCGTCGCTATATATTGAATAGATATGAGAGACGTAGCCACTTAATATGAATAAGGTTAAGTAGTCGAATATAGAGACTGTCACGGGTGTCGCCTCTGCTAGGGTCACCGGACCAATAACTAATTGGTAACCTTTGGACTTTTAGTTCAACATAAAAACCATGGAAAGAAGTTATATACAAAAAATGAAATTAATTTTATATTAAACAGCATAGAAACCTGGAAGATGAAAGTAAAATAACAATTGCTCTCATTGAAATGAATGTTAACACAACATGAAACATCAACAAACAAATATTTTGTCTCCTAATCAATTCTGAACACAGCATACACCTTGAATTTTGTAGTACGTAAACAAAAAAATTTAAGTAGTATTACTTTCTGAGAAAATACTACTGCTTCACTGCTTGGAGGCGAGGAACTCCTGCTCTACTTCATGAGCCACCACCTGCCAGGTGCCGGTCCCGCATCCGCACTGGCCTCGTCAGAGTACGATGTGGGACAGGCACCAGAGGTTGCACCTCACATCATTGGAATACGCTGCCTTATTATGTCCCAACTGCAGACACTTCCAGAAGCGTCTTTTGGGACACGACTTGTCTTCGTGCCCTTCCTCTCCACACTTAAAACAGGTGCGGGACTGCCCAAAATATCGAATGCGGGCTTTGGCACTCCCTATGAAGAGAAAGGATGGTATGTTCCTCTTCAGCACCATACGAAAGTGCTTCTTGCCGTTTAGTTTGCCCTTCATCTCACTTTCAACATAGGTGCACCACCGCATATCGTAGACAGTTCCGTACTGCCCAAGTACCCTCGAAACCAGGCCCTGCTCGACCTCAAAGTTCAAGTACAGCACCGTCACCACCACAGACTGATCATATGGGGTGACGGTGGGCCATTGCACACTCCTCAGGCAAAACACACCCTTCAAAGGGGAGGCGTCCGACCTGAACTTTAGGTCGTGCGTGTTGCGGTGCGTGTTGCGGGCTACAAGCGCCTGCAACATGTCAACTTGCTTCACCTCCACGTCATTAGTATTTAACACAGTGGACATTTGCGGGGTGTGACATTCACCTCCGACCTAAACTGTAACTTAACAATTCTGCTAACCCTGGACGCGGGCATAGCAGCAGTTGGTATGGCTCAAAGCCACGCTAACGAAAGGAAAAAATAAGGGCCTCAGTACTTTACTTTAATTAAAAAAAATTAAAGGATAATACGAACTACAACACGAATTGCGCAGGTAAGCCGGACGTAGTCTAGTAAATGAATCCACCCACGAACAATCTACTCGTAATTACACAACACGCACGTACTGAAAGTTTTTGTATACAAAATTACTGTACTAAGAACGTTATTACACAGTGATAAAAGCCGAGCACCGGCAAACAACGAGAGCCAAACGAAAACACGTCCGCTCTCGTCGCAGAACTGAACTGAACTGACTATCGGCTGGTTGTCCTCCCTCAGTGCTAGCTCCCCTCTCAGTCTTTAATATTAACTGAATGTCACGGACGTCTTAATCGAGTGTCACGGCCTCGTCATTGCCTACCCACACTAAAGCCCGGGTCACACCGCCACGACTCCCTACGACCCGACAAGACTTCTCCCGTCGTAAACAATTTGCATAAATCGTAGACATCTAGCGCCTTCCTAAGCCCACGAAAACACCATGCTACACCGCTCCGACGCTTTCCGACGAAACGTCAAAATTCAGCTGCACGTAGCCCGCCACCATTTAATCCTTCTTTGACATGCACCCAGTTTGCCCGTTTCGTAGCCTGAACCCTTGCAGAAATTCTCAACAGGTACAGGCCCACAAGTAATCCTTTTACACTGTTCAAAATACATGTGCTATAGCTTTGAAAGTTTCAGCTCATGATACGAGAGCTTCTTTAAGAGGACCCCTTCATACTTCACAAAATACATTCCTTTATTTTGCATCGAGAGTAGGGTCTCTTTCATTTGCTATGCTACAACACCCCATTACAAACATGAATGGTCCACACTGTTCCATCTCCCAAACAGAAAAAGTGTGGGAAATGTGCTATGTTGGAACACCATAGTTATACGCTACCTGTGTTCTTAGCAGTGGAAAAGGAGGATTATAACTTCGAACACTCGTGGCCTAACTAAACAATTGGAAATGTAACCTAAATATTTGCTTTCTGACCTACTACTCCAGTACACGCTGGAAAAGTCAGTACGATACGTCACAAAAGGCGTTATCACTGCCATCGACTCATGTCAAACAGAACCATTCAGTACACACATAAGCGTAGGGATATTTTTCTGGGGCTGAGCCCTATTTGCCAGAGAGAAACCTGTGCTACCCTAGAAAATTTCAGTATTTTGACAATAATCCGGCCTAGAAATATTTTTCCCACGACCCCCTGGCTTGTGCACCTACTTACACATATTGTCGGCAAAATATCAATATTCTTTACTAAAATTTTGGAGAAAGCTTAATAAAGAAACCTGGTGTGCACAAATATGTGCATACGACACTGCCGTTACCCACCTTTATTGGTAACTCGAAGCAAGAAATCCCGTACTTAAACGTGCAACGATCTTGTGGTTATTGCTGGTTGCAGGACGGGAAAACCATGAGAGTGAGCGCTACTCACTGGTTTGCCAAACCACAGTTCGACTACTGACTTCATCCGACTACGATTTAACATGTTTAATCTGTCCGACAGAATACGACCCTACGGAATTCGAAGAAATCGTAGTCGTGAAAGTGTTCTCACCGCCACAGTTTCAAAAGACGCGACTCGACGCCTGTCGTGTGTAGTCGTGACGGTGTGGCCCGGGCTTTAGTATTCCTTAAACAATACCAAAGTATGTGAATGCTCGCTACAAGAAGATTTTAAAAGAGCGTATTACGTAACCATAGCTCTGCTGTACCCTGAATTCTGAATAAAGAGAGATTATACTAAGTAGAGCTTACGATTTCATTTATAAAATTTCGAATACATGAGACTCCCCCCTCCCTTTCTTCAGAAGATTCTATGGATATTACGTACACAAGTATATCATACATGAACATATATGGTAAGCGTAAATACTTTCACATCATTCAACATTCATTCGACGACTTAAAAAATCCGCCCCATACTTTTTTCAGAACCCTTGCTATGGGTAAATTAGATGGGATTGCTAGCACTGAAGGCCCTTTCAAACCTAATTATCAGTGCCGGAACAATGGGGGCAGGGAGGGGCAGCCGCCCATCCCTACACGGGTCAGGGGCGCAAAAATGAAGGTAGACAAAAAACGAAAAATAGAGAAAAAGATAGGAAATACAAAGAATGAGAAAAAATGTTAAGAGGTGGAAAAGGAAAATGAAAACTTTTGCACTTTTAGCGCCCTTCTGCCTCCGGACGTCAAAACACCGAAGACGCCCCTGAAACTATTTAATTCTCTGATGACTTAAGTGGACAATGTTTGCCAAAACCTGCAAAGAGCTTTGCTTAAGTGGGCATGTCAGTGGCACCATGTAAATGATCTTTCCTCAAACTAAAGCTCATTAAAACTGCCCTTAGGTCAATAATGTTCTAGGATCGACTCAGCAACTTAGCCATTATAAACATTGAATGTGAAGAATTCAGAAAGCTGAACAGGGTCAGCACTCTTGAGAAGTTCTTGAGGACCTGACATGGACGTTTTGGTCGTCTGTATGAATTGAAATAGACACTGCACAAGCTGTCATTGAGTCGACAGATTGTCGCTGGCCTATAGGAATTTCTTGCTAAATACTGCAAGTTGACAATGATAACGTTGCCCATATTCAGCCTTCAGAATAAAGGAAAATAATTCTGTCTCTATAATCCAAGCATTTTTGTCGTGGATTCGAGTTAAGCTCGGGAGTTAGAAGCTGGAACTAGTTATGTGCTGTATATTTCTTGTTCCTATACGTCAATAATAGATGCAAAAATGTTCTTTTGTCGCAATAGAATGACACCGCCAGCTCAACCTTAAATAAGATTCTTGCTGAGTTCCCACATGGGATGATCGAACAAACAGGTAGTCCGATGGCCGGGCTCTGGGGCTAACGTCGAACCACTTCGACCCCCTGCAAACAGCCCTTGTGACACCACTGCTAATGACTGGTGGAGATTTAGAAATGATATTTCTGGAGTGTGGACTCATGAAGAGGAAGCCCTTCACAGGTACACAAACTTTATAAATTCCATATACTATCCCACTTCCACTATTAAATTTGTGCTAGGCTTTGTTACATCAACAAACAGCTTGACGTTAGCATTAAACTGAAAGTAATCAACTAACTACATGTGTGATTTTTTTCAAATCCCACAGATGACCTTCTTTATTTATTAACTAATAGTGCCCACCTTAGAGCTAACCTAAAAAGTATTCCTTGTAGCATTGCCTTAAGACTAAAAAATGACGTGTTCTGGTTAGAAACTTTGGCAGGGCAAATTTGCAGAGTATTAGGATTACCTAATCGAAAGAGATTATACTCCCGATTATTCAAAATAAAATTGAAAGGCCGACAAAGTTTCTAAGGGCAAGCTTCTCAAAACAAGTCACGAGGAAAAGCTGCTAATAACCTTCAGTTTTTACTACAACCCTGTAATTCCAAATGTATGGAACGTCATAAGTAACCTATATTTTTACATAACTCTTCTAAACTTATGGAACTTTTTCCAGAACGTTCTATTTTTCCAGCGAATCGGAAATGCAAACCCCTAGTAGCCTTCTACGTAAACCTAAATCCAGAGGCTAATAAGGAAGGAGGGTGTTTTAAACATGACAGAGTGCGGTGTGATTTATGTCAAAAAATTTCTAACGAAGACCTCATTTCACAAGTGCTGTTACGGGTAAACTAAATCCTCTTAATGCTTTAAGTTTTCTGAACAAGTTCTTATGCTATTACTTGGCCGCTGGCTGTAAAATGCACTTTGTTGGGTCTACTACAAAATCAGTTTAAAATCCGTTTTAGAAATCATAAGTGAGATATACTGCGTGGAAACAGTAGGTTTAAATTAGCTGTTCATTTTAAAGATTTTGAATCAGCATACTTGAAAGTACCTGTGAGGAAACATTCATGATTTGGTCAAAAAGTTCACAATTTTACCCTCATCTGAACAAAATACGTGTAAGGCGGCCATTTTGATTTCAAAATGGCGGCTGTTTGATCCCCTTCCCACCGTCGGGTGATATTGCTTATCACAAAAATTGATTCTAACATACTACAAATATAGGTATCGACATTTAAACTCCATTTGTATGTTGTGTAGACGCTGAAATACCCTGGTAAATAGATTCCAACGGCGGCCAATTTTAAATTCAAATTGGCAGACGGTCAGGTGATGGTAGCGATGGTTACTAAGCATAATATGATCAGCATACTTGAAGTACCTATGAGGAAATTTTCCTGTTTTTGTCAAAAAGTGCACAATTTGCCCCATTAGCCGCTACACTAATAGGTTTTGTGATGATTTAAAGGCAATAGGCAGTCGCCCCAAAAATTTGCTTTGAAAAATCAGCAAACTCTTGCAAATCTCCTCTTATTGCATTACAAGCACCTCTGAAGACGTTTTGAACATAACTATAACAAACAATAGGAAAAACAAGGAGAAATATGTCTTGAATTTCACAATTCACTAACAAAAATATTATCAAATGATCAAAATAGGCCATTCATGGACTAGAATGACGGCACATACTAACTCTGATAGGGGTGACCACATTTTCCCTTTAAGGTTATAGGTTGTTACGTTGCTTGGGTACTGAATTTTTACTTGTGTTGACAACCTGTTGAAAAAAACTGGCTAAATATATCCACCAGAAAATTTTGATTAAAAAGGTAGCAAATAAATATATAAAATATATAATGATAAATATCGATAATGTCAAAAATTGAAGAAGCCATATCATCGTTCTTTGGTAGGGAACTAAATCATGCGATGAATTCAGGCCCGTATGCAGAGTTAAGGGAGTTAAGGGGGTTCGGACGAACCCTCCCGTAAGATCTGGAGTTCCGCTTCTTATAGTACTTTAGTAGTATATAAGGAGAAGTTTGGTGTTTTATTATGTCCCACATGGGGTTCAAAAATTTTTGAAAAATTTCCTATTAAAGTTTGACTATCTCCATAAGCATAATCATAATTAACAGGCTGCTCGCTTCCACCGAAATGGATCGTCCTGAGCAAAGGGAACCTGACAAAAAAAGTGTCGCGAGTTGCCAGAAATTACAAAAGTTTTTCTCAAAACGCAAGAAAGATGGACCTGTAGAGTGTCATATTCAGCCTCTGAAAATGAAAACAGGTAAACAGTGGGAGGGAGCATGCATTCGTACGCCCTAGATAACTTCAGGAAGGGTAGAGCCAACGGGTGGGCATGGCTGGCCCCTAGTTGGGGGAAGGCTGGCCCCCGGTGGGGGAAAAGATCCAATTTCCAATATTTGGGAAGAGAAAGCCAAAACATTTGTGAATTTTTGTTTAAAGAGCCTTAAACCGTACGATAAAATATGTAACCAACCATCTTCAGTCGTCCCGACAATCTGCTTGATTTTGCTCATAGGAAGGGCAGATTCTTCAATAAAGACCCCAAATGTTTTAATTCTTTTACAAAAAACCCACTTTTTTATATTTTCTGCCATAAAATTCTATATTTTCTCTTATATCAGCTGCAGATTTTCAAATAATTATTAAAGGAAGCCAAAAATTTGTCAGGAAGTTTCCAATGTCTTCGGAGAGCCTTAATCTGTAAGATAAAATATGTAACCCCAACGAACTTCAGTCGTTGGGACTATCTACTTGATTTTGCTCATAGGAAAGGTAGATTCTTTAATAAAAAGCCCCAAGTTGTCACCCCAAAGTTTTCAATTTTCCTTATACAAAAACCCAAATTTTCGTCCAAGAAATTTACAGATACTATCCAATATAACCTCCAGATTTTCAATTACATATTAAAAAAGGCGAAAGATTCGGCACGCTTTGGCTGCCGCAAATTGTGCCTCCCCGTCCTTTCGGCAACCCAATGCCTTTGTCGGGGTGCTGAGTTGTTGCCCCCCCCCTTTGGAGACCTTGGTCCCCCTGCCGGGCGAATTCTGGCACCACACCTGGCCTTCAGCATTCAATGCATGTGTCTTCGGCACTTGCTGTTAATTTCTAATCAGTTTCGGTGCTTGTGCTTTCATCAGCTAATTTGAAGTTTTGCGAAATGCCTTCATTAAGTAGTTTTCTCATTCTCGTCATTGCTTATACATTCATTCATCTTCATTTTATACATTTTTCTAGTCTTATCAGTTTTTTCCAAAGGCTTGTCTGAATACCTGAATACATGGTTTTTCTGATCACTCCTCAAAGCTTGCTGAATGTGATCATTCACATTCAAGAATCTAAAGCCACTATACCAGTATATCATAATATCTGTTTCAAAACTTGCCATCTCCTTGATTGTGGGCGATTCCTTCTTCGACCTTAATTTGACATGTACTTTTCTTGATGGTCTCATACCGGCTGCAGCGTCACCACTCTCCTTGTTTTTCTCATTCAGAAAAAAGAATGTTTTCCAATGCATACGTCTGATACCAAGTTTTACTTTTTCGTTGCACTTCTTCGTTTTACTTTCTACACGATGGCGTACGTGCAAGTGCTGCTGTAAAGTGTTAAGCACTTTGTGTAGTACTGGAGAGCATATATATATATATATATATATATATATAAATGCGTAAGAAATACAGTAAAAACGAGAAGGACGTCGCTTTATGTGTGAACTGTTTAATTCAAGCTTTCGGCCCTCT
>WURT03121880.1:0-11752 GCA_009936505.3 Holothuria glaberrima | reverse complement strand
GCCCTCAAAAATTGTGAGTATGGGATGGATTTGGTACAGGATTTGGGATGATTGGATGGATACAAAAGGTAGTTATGCGAATCGGTGGGTTTGAAATAAAGATTTGACTTTATTTTGCCGTCGCAAATAGATAATCTCGGATTCTTCAGTAGTTTTCCTTGACCTTCAATTACTTTTGTCACTTTATGTGCTGAGGAAAATATAAAAAATTGAAAGTGTGCTACTGCACAGGGGCCTGACTATCATACCTGCAGAGCAGGCGGCCAAGCCAAGGAGCAAGGGGCCTGGCCCCCAAACGCCCCCTGGCTACGGGCCTTGAGAGAGGACCGGCCAAATGTTATATTGGTGACCCCGAGATAAACTTTTTAATCAGCTATTTTAAAGGCAGACACTCATCACCCCAAACGCATTTTTGGTTTTTGGGCAAACCAGTGAGTGACTGCACTTCTGTTGATACATAAACCACTCTGATTAGTTAATTCTTTGTGTAAATGGATCACTCGTAGTGGTGACTCACGAGTTATGACCTTTGGTTTTAACTGCAGACAAATTTTGTTGGGACAATTGTCCTTTACGAGGAAATTCGGGCTTCATTTACTCATGTAAGGAGGATATTAACTGGAAATGGTGGGATTTGCCGAAATAACGCGTTCCCATTCATGTGGTGATACTCAAATGTATTATAAGCTTTTTCGATAACAAGTTAAAAACAAAGAAAAAGACGGTGTAAACTATGCACAGTGCACTGTTTATTTGTTAGCTTAACTTAATCGACAATCCTTCAAATTCTTGGCATGCGCGAATTTCTGTCCTCAAAATGTCGTTAGATACGATACAATGGTGTAAGGTTTAAGACCTACGCAAGGTTAAAATATGCCAAACATTTCAAGCCGCATGCCGTGTTTGTGACTAGTCAATGCGATTTGCTATTATTGATTTTCTATTACAAAGTCGAAAATACGGATCTCAATGTTTTTCATACACCCAGCATGTGGTGTACAGACTGACAAGCTATTTGGTACATTGAGATTTAAGTGCTTTAGTGAGGTTTGTATAGGAAAGGATTTGCTGGGGCCATTATTAACGGGACCATAACTAGTCATAAAGACTCCCTGTCATTTAACGAGGCAGTCAGCGTAACCGCTTTTGTTGTCTAAATCTTGTCCTTCGCTGGTCATGTTATTGTCGCTGTATTAAACCCTCTTCGATAGAAAAAGACATTCGACAGTCATTTTGTAATGTCTTTTTTGTAATCTTTTTTGTTCTCGACTTTACCTGTATGTGTCCTCACATGTCACTGCAACTGTTGATTGTAAGACAGTATTTTCACAACAGTTTACCTGTATACACAGTAAAGTACTTCAAAATGTCAGTTAGCTAGGTAATCTCCTTCACGTATGATGGTTCGTCGGGTTTGTGGACATTTTCAGAGGCCTTTACTTGGTAGAACTATATTAGGACGGCTTGTACAGTCTTAATGTAGACGGATAAGATTATATTTGTCTGCCACAGTGAGGTGTCCATGACAACCATCTGAGGCAATTCTTCTTGCACGCAAAACTCAATGCGATGAAATGTATCTTGTCTACAATCTAGGACTCTTTGTCCAAAGCACCGCTTATACTGTACATAAGGCGCCGGGTTTGATGGAAACGAGAAAACCTGCAATTTGCACTTCCAGCAAAGGCCATATACCATGCTGAATTTGCTGCAAAATCACAATTGTAATATGGGAGAGAAAGAAGAATCCTTCACACCATGCAGTTACCATCATGAGTTGGTCTCCCTCAAAACTCTTATTTCCCTAGTTTTATCGTTTATCTATGGGTGACAGCAGGGGCGGACTGGGAAGGAAATTCCTACCGGGAAATTTGACCCATAGGGGGCCCTGATGCACATGATTAAAACTACCAAAATTACAATTAGCATACAATGACAGCCAGTGGCGCCGCCATAGGTTGGTGATTGGAAGGGGGCACTATATATAGAAGATGATGCTTGAAATCCACCCCAGATACAACCAGAAAGACGGTATAAATTGTGCATATTCACATCGGGGGGAGGGGGGGGGGAGTTTGAACCCGGAGCAAAACCTTGTGCAGGTGATTTCCTTGGGATGGGTCTAAGGGGAGGGGGTAACCCTCCCCTTTGAGAAATTTTTGTTCATTTAAGATGGCTTAGACGCAAAATGGTGCTATCTTTGACAAACTTACGAACTGATCATATATTGGAAAACTTTCACAATGAAGGAAATACTTACATTTGACTGACTGTAAAGAATGTTGTCTTAGTGAAGGGGTAATCACCCTTTTCCTTGTAAAATTCTTCTTTCAGTAAGGTAGCTTTAATGCAAACAGGTATCTTTGTCAAATAAACTATATATGCTACTCATGATATTACATTGCTCTAAGATTCCCTACTGATGCGGAGGCCTTGCAGTCTTGCAAAGGGCTCCTGAATGTTGAGCTAAATGCATTTCCATAAAAAAAAGTTGTGTTCAGACTCAGACTTACTAAGAGAAACACCAAATTCCTGACAGAATACATCCGCAAAATTAGAGGACGAGTCTCTGTATAGTAATTCGTATAAGGTTTAAATTTTCATAAAATATGTCTTTCCCTGATATTTACTATTTAACATTCTTGCACACGAACAATCAGCGTAATTGTAAAACCCGCACTTATGCATAATTCGCATATATTTGAGACGGTGTTGATAGCAAACAAAGCCATGCGGTCAGGCTGCACGCGAGCGAAGGACGCGAAAATTTTGATACGTTGTTGAAGGATTTGCGAGAATTTTGAAAGTTTGAGAACAACTTGTGATAAAAATTGATTCAAATTCATTCATTGTTCTCTGTCAGAAACACACCTCACAACATCCTCTGAAGAAAGCTACAGCTTAAAATGCTTTTGTGGCTCGTTTTCGGGAAAACTTTGGGAAGTCGATTGGAGAAACGTGCCCCCGTGACGGCGCCACTGATGGCAGCTCCCTGGCCTAAAATTATGCTAGTTTTGATAAAAAAAAAAAAAACATTTTCAAATATCTTAAAATCCAACTGCTTTCTTCATTTAAAGATTATGTGATTACTATACGTTGCCACCTTCCTCAGCTGACATAAATTGTCAAACTCTGATCACTTGCATGGTCTATGATGTTTCTTGATGGCATCAGATCCTTCAGCAATAGGAAAAGCTCAATTTCTTAAACCAATAAAAGGCGTGAAGAAATACTTGAATTCTTAGTTAAATTGGATATGATGTCATCAACTGAAATGCCCTCAGGGAGATCTGTTTCGATACCTATTAGCATAAATGCTTCCAGATTTTCCTCGGAGTTTGCTGACATCTATTTCACAACTCATATGAGAGAATGCGAGGGTTAACAAATACTCATAGACTTTGGAAAGAGATGTATAGGAAGATACACGGAGTACATACCTGTACAAAACCAGTTACAGCAGGTCAGACAGTTTCTGCAAGTTTCAAGACTAGTGCTCTCTGTTAGGTAAGGGCGCGCAAATGCAGAATTTTCTACAACGGCTTTTCTCGAGCATAATCAGCTAGCGAGGAAAAAAAAACGTGTCCATAGCTTCACCCTTGTGCGAGTTATGATTTCAGCCTGTGGGCATGTACTTTGACGCCAAATCGCACTTTTTGGGGTGGATTTCACATTCCGTTCGTCCTGGGAGCCCCGCCAAAGGGCCCCCAAACTATAGGTCACCAAGGTTTTTAGTTAAGCAAGCCCCCCAAATCGCTGTATAAAATTATGGTATATGATGAAAGGGTCCCACAAAGTGGTGAGGCCCCGCGGGAAATTTCCCGGTATCCCGGTGGGCCAGTCCGCCCCTGGGTGACAGTTCACCTAATTGGAATACTATCTGATAGACACTCGGATAGATACTGTACCATATCTTTTACAGAAATTTATTAGGCGTGTAGGCCTTGTATTTACAACGGCCTAGTGCTATGGGTAACATGATGTATCCCACTTTTACAATGGCATACTGGGGTCGGTTTAAAGCCGAGTTTTAGCCCTAGCCAATGCAGCATTACAGACTCGTATAAAGTGTATGATCTCATGTCTTAAAAAGGTTTATCCTGAACAAATGTGAAAAACGCAGGCTATAATGCCGCCTCTTAGGCTAACTAGCCTGTGCTACATACATGTAAAGGCGTCACATCTAAATACATGAATTTTGCTTCGTCGTTGCGAATTAATTTGACCTGGCATGTACTGTCCTCAGGTCATGACAGTTGAAGTGTAGGTATCATCCAGCTTACATAGTTAGTCCTAACCTACTTACAACGTTGAATTACTACCGCACACCAAGACGCGCAAAACCACATCATGGTTTTGGGGCGCACTGTTTCCATGGTGACCCTGATCACCATAGTCTTGCCAGAAGGCTTGTAATCCCCTGGTCCGTTCGAGTCACCTCTTAATCAGGAAGATTGTGCCTCCTTTGCTTCTCTGCACTATCAAGTTGAAAAACGTCAATAAATTTCTTAAGCTTTCTTTGCATCTTCTATTTCATTTAAAGTTAGCCAATAGAGGCAGTCATTAGTACAAGTCATTGCCATCAACAAGGGGCGATTGCCAACATTGTACGAAGATCTTGTTCAATTCAATCGCCGCGATGTGTTGCGGCCTTCAAGGTTGCATCTCTCGTTTGTTGACGCTGCCCTCTGTTAACAGGGCAGACCTTTTAGCGAATAGTATGCAACGTAAGGTACCGTTAATTACTGTGGACTATACGTGCGTGCGAGAAGAATTGATCGTTCAGTATCGAATAGGTCTCTGTCAGTCGAGCAAACATGTGTGTGTTTTAAGGAAGAAAAATCGGTTACCAAGAAAACCTGTGGTTGGGTGCTGTGATTGGAGCTTTTTGTCTTCAAAAGGAATATATTTTTTTGTTGGAATACGGATTATATATATGTGGATTATATCTTAGTTACGTGTACCCTTTTCCCGTCAGTGCACCATGTCCATGATAGATAAGGTAAGACTCAAAAGGAAATAAAAAATTTCATGTCTTTTGTTTACTTTGAAATATTATTTCGAAACATTCGTATCAGTGACGAAATATGCTTATGATTAATAGTATCCGAGGGCTAAAGTCTATTTTCATTAATGAGTGGAGGAAGGAACCCTTATTCAATTTCCTTTGTATAAAATTACAAGTCCGTAGAAGGGTAATGATGCCTATTGCTAGAACCATTTGTGCAGTATCAAATTCCATCGAACTTCAGAAAGTTAATTCCTGCGGAGTAGGGTGCACCACACTTCATTAATAGTATGCAAGCCGTGTTCTTAGTTCTTAAGAATTGGGCTCACCAGTTTAGCCTATGCTAACGATGATACAATGCTCAGGACAGGGTTTGTCTTCTTAGGGGTGCCTACTTGTGTACTTCTATTAAACATTGCGGGCCATACCGTGGTACTTCCGAGAGATTCTTCAAGCCTCAATCCTAAAGGGGAAAACTGAAAATCTAGTATTGAAAACGCGAAGATAAAACTGATCGTACATAAACTACTACCTTACCTTTCTTGCCTCAGTGGGGGATCCAGCATTTCGCATAAGGAAGGGGATCGAGCAGCGTTTAAAAAAATTCAGCAAATTCATTGAAAAACTGGGGTCCAAGGCCCTTATCTTTTGGTCTAGTATGCATGCATCGCGATGATTAACAGTCGCTTAATAGGATGTAGCCAAAAGATAATCAGTATATTGTGAGGTGTCAGTAACGCCAGACGATTTATCCGTACTTACCAAGGCGGTATTGATTAACTTGACTTGCCCAAGATATCACGTCAGCTGTGCCACTCAAAGTTTACGCAAGTTTATAAACGGTTTTAAGTGACAAAGATATATGTATTGACAAACCAACAACAGTTATGATAACAATTGGACTTAAAGGGCAACAAATCTCACTCCAGGAAGCGAAAATCTCCCCTTCTTCTAAAGGTTACATCTAGGCTGTCTTTTATCAAAAAAGCATACTTCTGCCCAACCATATTTTGACTGGGGGTTTTAGCCCCCTCCCGCTTCCTTCTCATATGTTCATACTAATCACAGGCAACCTTAAATAAGCCAAGGTCTGATCACTGGATTGAGATACAAAATATTAAACATTGGTCACCTATGATGTGCATGAATCTATGACGTCACGCTTACTTGCTTCAAGTTCACTTCAGTGTTTGCAATTGTGATAATTTTCAAATGCCAATATCTCGAGAATGGAACGTAATAATTTAATGGACGAGTCCCTACAATGCTTCGATAGAGTTCCCCTTTAACAATTCAAAAATAAAGTTTGGTCTGAGGATTCTTTTAACTAGGCTAATCAATAAGTAGCCTATGCTCCGGTTACTGAATATAATGCAAGATAATTGCACGAAAAAGAAGAGAAAATTGAAAGATGTTTTGATCAGATTTTTTTTACACATGCCAGCTGATTTTCGAAGTGTTTTGTCAGCTTCCAACTTTCAATCAAGTGTCAATTGATAATTACTGTATCCAGTCACATAATAGTTTTAACTACTAGGTATTTGCAATTATGCATGCACACAAGAATTAACCCAGCGTGGCTGTCGCACAAATGTATAGTCCAGTATCTTCATAGGCCTACTCGAACTGTAAAGGTATACACATCGTGCACTTGACTTGTAACAACCTCTAAGTGGACGTTTTTAAAGTTCTTTTGTTTTCATGTAGGCCTATATATAAGTATGCAGACATATGTGTGTATATGCCTGTGTATAAGTTGGCTGCACAGACAACCTACAATTATATATAGTAGCCTATCTGTATATTTTGCTTTTGTGAAAGGTAAGTGAACCGCTGCATTGTATTGTATTCTTACTCGTGCTCAAAGAAAAAAAACTGTCATTGGCGTTTTGCATTTACAAAAGGGCTTCAGCTCCGTCCTATATATAGCCTAGGTCGTAAAAACATACGCTATTGTTTACACGGTCTTTTCATGTTTTTTTTCTTGAATAAAAGACCAAAATTTGCAATTACTGTATTATATGTGGGAGGTGCGCTTGTCTTCGGTGACTATGACAAATGACTCAGATAGCCAACGATTGACTCAATCTTGGGAGACCTGAAAAAAAAGGTTATGACTTACGAGGTAGACGTCTTCGTCTAGATATGTAGAATAACAACGCTATGTGCATTTCAAATACTGTACATGTTGAGTCGTGGATCCCTTTCAGGGCGGCGATTACAGGAGGGGAGATGGGGACATGGCACCCCCGCCCCCGTAATTTTTGGTGCGAGACATAGTCTCCTCCAATAATTTGATTAAGGGGGACGGAAAATTTATGATATTTTGGCAAAATCCTAATAATTGCTGATATTTTTATGAATAGGCCTATTAGACTTTCTGATAAAGTCATGAAAAAACGATTTTTCGGTGCGCTTCGCGCGCACTCTATTCAGCGTGAAGTGCTCGGTGATCAATAACATAGTCGTAAACACATGTACATGTACATTTTATCTATTGGTTGGGAACGTAATACCTTTGTTTAAACTTTCCGTAGAAATGGTCAACGGCAGTAATGTTTGCTAAAATTGATGTATGTGAAACATCCTCCCATACAAAATTTGGTTGAGGGGGACGGAACATTTATAATATTTTGGTAAAATCGTGATGATTGTAATAGGCCTATTAGACTTCCTGACGACTCTAAAGTCAAGAAAAACGATTTTTCGAGCGCTTCGCGCTCATTATTCAGGGTGAAGTGCTCGGTGATCAATAACGTAGTCGCACACACATATACATTTCCTCTGTCTGTCTATAATTTGGTTGGGAACGTAATACATTTGTTTAATATTTCTGTACAAATGGTCAACGGCAGTAATGTTTGCTAAAATTGATGTATGAGAGAGGAAGTCCCCTTCGAAAATTTGGTTAGGGAGGACGGAGTACCTTTAATATTTTGGCAAAACCCGCAATATTTGCATGCAAGCACAAAAGTCATGATCCCTAGTGTTTTGGTGGGGGCGGATTGCTTTTCAACCCTCTTGTTTTACTTCGTCAACGACCGTAGTATATAGCCCAATTGACTATAGAAGGTAAAATTTCGGCGCGCTTCACGCAAATCTTTTGCAACAGACATGCCTGATGATTACTGGAACTCTAATTCGCAAAGGCAAATATTATATTCAAATCAATATTCAGGGTAATCGAATTAATTCATTTAATTGGCATATCACTATGCAACCATGGGAGTATATCCGGCGCTCTATAGAAACAATTTAATCCAAGCCGGAATTTTGTCAAAAACTGGACTAAATTTGATTCAATACTGAAATACTTCGGTTCCTTTATAACCTTATCTATTGAAACATTTTAACAGATTTCTGTTGGTGCACCTATTGGTAAGATTATTCTCAACGTTTAATGGGATGTTTGTTTCTTCAGGAAAACACCGTCATACTTATTTCAACTATAGCGTGATATCGTTAAATTGCATTTAGGTACCTACGTGTTACCAATCTCTTTTATGACAGCAAATCCGCAGTATAGGATCGCAAATGGAGACCTAAATTTTGTAGTAAATCTCCACACTACCAACGCAAATGGATCTGGGCAGCTTTGATAGTATATTTTCAGCGCACTCGGTGCGTAAATTGCTGATGCCTAAGAACAATATTTGAGAAAACGTAAGGATATAATATTTCGAAAGTTGATTTTAAGGTCGATGGAGCCCTCTTTTCATTAGTTCTCTATATTCGACATGACATGCCCTCTACAGTAGTGACAAGCTTTTAAACTAATATCTTTTCAAAACAGGTCAAAAACTACGTTTTGCTTGTTCGTTTCCCCACTGAACTTCACCCGATTGTCAAAAAACCTTTTTAATGCGGGTCTCTATGGTCTTCAACCTAACTGCACATGGCCTGGATCACACTATGGGCGTATACTACTTCAAATTTCGTGTCTGGCACAATGTTGTATTTACGTAAAAAAATTTTCTTCAACATGAGAATGCTTTGCTCGCTTTGCGCGCATGCGTAGCTTTCTCATGTCATTGTCAGAATCCTTCCTTTTCCTGTCCCTCCTTTATCTTATCCTCTCTGTCAACCACTCAAATCAGGGAGCTGTGAGAGACAGGTCCCTCCTCAAATCAAGCTACTGTTATAGATATCAACCTTGTGGTGAATAGTTTGGTTATTACTGACTTCGGAACTCACACCCAGTGCTACTCGCGACTAGGGAAAGGAAGATTTGTGCTTCTTCGGCTCCTCTAAAGAACACATTACATAAATACATGCAGGCTATATGTCTACATTTCCATTCACGTTTACGTACAAATATAGGCAATGTATACGTTTACAAATACATATGCATACACATATACATATAGGTATATACATATTATGTACAAATTTGCAAATGAATCATTTTCGAGGATTGCGACCCACGTCTCCACCCCAGCCCTAATGTCCAACACAAATCGCCGCCCTTGATTATTGGCTACGGTTGAAAGAGTAATTGTAAAACTTTTAAAGAGCAAATTTCCTCATACCAGACAGTTTCAATTCTAACAACTAATTAAGTTCCTTTCCTACCCCTTCCTTGCGCAGACACAAACCGACTTTATTGCTAAAGACCACATCCTAGTTATAGCCATGCAATACCCTCTAATGCGTTATCAGAACACTATCCGTGCATGCTGTGTTATGTGAGCTACTCTGCATCCTTTGAATTTAAAGACAAACACCCGTCACCCCAAAGAATATTTTTAGTGTGGGGTATCAAAATTCGTAGCTCATATGCCAGTCAATGTAGAGAGGGTGTTTGGATTACACATTATAGCCTTGTATGCTCACCTGCTCACTAGGACATGGTCTTAAGCAATAGAATAGCTTTATGTCTGTACAATTAAGGAGGAGCTGTACAAAGTTATGGGAGGAGCTACAAGTTGCCTAATTAGGAGAATTGGAACTGTCTGGGATGACGAGAATTGCCATTTAATTTTCTGACTCTGATGTCAGTCAAAGAGCAGTCACCAATTGACAGAGTGAGAATCTTGGTTTCCCCAACAAAGATTTACTAAGGGTGAAGAGTCTCTGTCTTTCAACTAGAAAGGAAGTTTCAAGAATGGATCGACGTTGCAGAATGGGAATAATAATAAATTCTACCTTTATTACTCCATTCTGTTCTGAAAACAAACTTTAGTTTTCCACTACTAACCTCAATAAAAGTTGACTGTCATTTATACAGATTTAAAGCGTACACCTTTTGAATTCCCTGGCCCACAATCAAGGACGGCAATTTGTGTTGGACATTAGGACATGATCCTTATGTATAAGTGTATATACGGTGAACGTGTATGAATACATACCTACATGTATAACGTATATGCACATGTATGTGTATGTAAACGTATACCTATAGGCCTTTATATGCATACTGCACGTAAAACTGTAGGCTTACATGGAAATGTAAACTTATTGTTTATGTAATGCTGGAAACGAAATGTGCTCTTTAGTTTATTTGAAGAAGCACAAACCTTTCTTTTTGTAGTCGCAAACCGAAAAAAAAATTCAACTGGCTTTCCCAGCCATACCCTTTAGTGCTACACGTCTCTGATACGGGAGCTTCTTTTCTGTTCTTCAGCCCCTAAAAATAGCTCCGGAAGTCCGGATCCGCCTCAGTTTTAATGTAGTGTGCGTTTCACACGTTGTCAATCACTGAAACCAAGTGTTTTGTGATATTTTTTACCCAAATTGCTCCAAAAATGTTCATTTTTGCATTGCATTGTTTCAGTTTTCCACAACTCATTCATCCACTCAGGAATTTCAGCATCCCCCTCCAGGCCCCTCCCCTTGTATGTCACACTATTTCTTAAACACGCATCCATATGCAGGCTAAACGTACAATGCGTGTCCTTTAGTAAAACCATGTACTGCGAACTGCTTCGATACACCGTCACACTACATACCTGACTGCCTGTGTGATTACTCAGCTCTTCGTTTACACAATTTTATGCACACTTTCGTAGCAGTATAGCTATTATTAGCCTCAACTTATCTTATTTGCCTTAAATACATCATGATCAAGTTTCTTGCGATAAGCCGCTAACTGAAGGGTTACATTTATGCTAGGCCTATTGGATTTCTACATGCAGTAAACTTGAACCAAGCCCTGTCAAATAACTCACGTAACTGTAAACAGTGGCGGCGCCAGAATTTGGTGATTGGGGGTACCACAGATAATGGCGCAATGCCACCTCAGTCAAACCCTCAAGTCTGCAGCTTTTTATGCACCTCTGCGTTTGTATACAACAGTGGGGATCCTTTCTTTGTCACTACATAACGGTGCCGTCATGGGTAAGGGATCTTAGAGAATTTTGATAATTTAAGTTGCTTAGATGCAAAATGGTGCTATCTTTGGGAAATTTTTGAAACTGATTATATATATATGATTAAATGTCCAAAATTTAGTACCGGTAAATTCTAATCTTTGGTTAGGTGAAAGAGGAGAGTATATTGTCCAAGAGAAGGATACGTTGCCTCCAGTAAAGGGGAATGGGGGGGGGGTATAGGTGAGGGGAGGTGATATAAGACCTGATAGGTATAGCAAAAGGGGTGAAGGACTAGCAAACGCGTTTCAGAATGCTTTGTCTATACCGATAATGACTGTGCGCGCAGCGCTCGGGAATATAATATATATACTTACTTATAATATATATATATAAAAATATACATATATAAATATGTATATATATATAAATATAC
>WURT03121869.1:0-11752 GCA_009936505.3 Holothuria glaberrima | reverse complement strand
ACGGCAGAAGGTTCCATTTTTAAAGTCTTTGGTATGACTCGACCTGGGAATCGAACCCGGGCCTCCCGAGTGAGAGGGGGATGCTCTAACCACTAGACCAAACACGCGGTCCTAAGAAATCAAAGGAAATGTGTTTTACCAATAAGAATATCAAGCATGAAGGTTTACTCTCGTCTAAATCACAACATATACAAATAGAGGGATCAGATGTGGAACATACATCTAAAACCAAATATTTAAGAGTATGTATTGATGAGCAACTAACTTTTTCTGATCATCTTTCAAGTGTTTTAAGAAAAGTTTATTATATTGTGTCTGGATTAGAGTATAGTGTGCCTTTCTTTTGTAAGGAGGCCGAGGAAAGTATTTTTAAATCTGTCATACTCCCACATCTAATTTATGCAGGGCCAGTATGGTATCATTTCATTTTACAAAAAGACAAGGACAGAATTGTAAAATTTTTAAAGTATTCTGCCAAAATTCTTCACCATGATTTTAATTATTTGAAACTTACTGTGAATGTCTCTGCCAAAGATGAGTTTATTAGGATGGCCACAAAAATTAATGATGATCAGAATCACCTGTTGCATAAGTACTGCATTTCCAAACCCTTTATGCGCAATCAAAGAAAAACCCAAGAAATCCATCCATTTTACCTAAGTACAGAATAACTTTATTTAAGAATTCCTTTGTCTACAGAGCAGTACTTATTATTCACTCGAAAATTTTAGATGATCTGTTGCAGTTTTTAAATTTTTAAGGTTTTGATGTGAACTTTTTGTACATATATTGTCTTTTCTTTGTATTTGTAACCTTATTCTACTACTCCTTTTTATAAATATTTCATATTTATACTGGAATAAATACAAAATACAAAAATACCTCAAATGACCGTTGACCTCCACCAAAAACAACAGGCTTCTTCCTCTCAACATGAAGAATCTATATACCAAATATGAAGTGTCCGTCATTGTTACCTTGAAATAACCTGTTTACAACCTAAGCATCGCATACACACACACATACTCACCCACACACACACACACACCCACACGGTATCACCATCACATAGATTCCTTGCCTAACTTTGGCAAGGAATCAATAATGAGGATTCCTATAGTTTCTGATGCTTTTTCACAACCTAAACTTTAGAGAATAATTCACTTACCTTGTGACACCACCAAGAACAACGGCACCAGCCGTCAAACCACAGCAGGTCAACAGCCATGTACCAACAATCTTTTCTGATCTGGAACGACCTCCAGCAGCATTTGCCTGTGCTGTGACTGTGTGCTGAATTCGCTTGCACTGGATACCATTTACCTGTTGAAATAGTGACAACAGTAACAAAACCACTTGAAAACAGTTTCACAACCCATGGTCCATGGACCAATTGGCTAGCCAAAAACACAGTACGTGATCTGGCAAATACTTGGCCTACAGTAGTATGGGCTACTGTACATGTGGGGTCTGTAACACTTTTCAATTGGGGTAGAAAGTGGTCCCATGGGCCAAAAAGGATGAGTTACACTGACCTGTATACTGAGAATAGAGAACTACAATCCCAGACAAAATTGTTGGGACATTTTCCTAGCCATAACTGAAGATATTGTCAGCATTTCTTCCCCTCCACCTTTACTCAATGTTGACAAAAGGAAGAACCAGCTATTTTTCTCAGTGCGCAACTTTCACTGACCTTCAGAAACATGATGAGGTGGGGCATTGGGGCAGGTAGGCTTCATGCCATCTCCCTTTTACTATATGTTTAATAAGCCATGGTACTGTAGTGTGCACTTACTTGAGTAAGTGTGAATTTACAGTGCTGCATTGCACTGCCAGAATGATGTGAACTTCAAATCTATGGTGGCATGGTGGCAAACAATGGTTCCTATTTCAGTGTGTAACTTAAGGATTAAATACAGATTACTCTGAAGTAAATTTCACATCAAATTTTTTCTTTGTAACCCTCCAGTTTCTGTACTTGGCAGCAATTGTTACTTTCTGGATAAACATTGAATTTTGGATTTCACTATTTTTACAAAACATGAAATACAAAGAACATCTCAAAAGAATGTGGGAAAGGTTGAGCAAACACCCAAGTTATGTTGGTTTTCCAATTTATTTTTCACCACATTTACAAATATGGCCATTCTCAAGTGGCAGAAGCTCATTTGATGTAAGAAGTAGGTCAAACTTCACATCAAACTTACCCTCCGCCACTGAAAACTTCTGAAATCTAACAAACCACTGATTTTCTGTGCATGTGATGAGCATACATTGCTGATTCATAAGCAAGTTATTACATTAGCTTTACATCCCTATTAGCTGTGTTGATAATCATACCAGATAAAAAATAGCTTCACTTAAGTGTCATGTGACAGATATGCATTGGTATCTGTCTACAAAGAACTATAATGGGGATGTACACATGATGACCTAGCAACCACACCTAAAATTCAGTTCTGGCATGAGTTGAATCACATACTATATTCCAAAAGACGGAACCTAAAAAATAAAAAAAAAAATGACGTTGAGGTCATTACCCTTAACTGCAGAATTCTTCTAAATCCTTGGTAGCTCCTTATGGAAGAAGTATGGAATGACTTCATATGGTAACACTGAAAACATTTCGATGGAAGTGTTCTCTGAAAAGGAACAAAATGAACATTCATCAAGTAAAACAGAAAAAGGACTACGACTTACTTCATTTTACAAATTATGCAAATTGTTCAGATCCGACATAAACATCTCTCCATAACTTGATCTAATATTTTGAGCAAATGATATATTTGAACATAATTCATAGCCATGGCTGCAAAACTTGCAAAACTTCGCAGACACATTTATTTTGAAAACCCAAATTTCTAGCTCACCAAGTTCAGGTTGAGTACACGTTAGCGGTCTAAGATATGCAGCAAGGGGGGGGGGGTATATAAGTAGTATATACCTATAGCTAAGATTTATATTGTATCTTTACATGCCAAAAGGTGCAGTATCATGGAGGACATTTTCATCCCTGAACCCCAAACACAGAGCATGTAACCAGTGGCATACCCAGGATCATTTAAGTATGGGGATGCTGGGGGCCCGACCATTTCATGGGAGGCTGTCTGGTTACTATCATGACGGGTGCCACCACTGGTTGGCATGCAGTGTACCAGAAAATTTTAGCTGAAATGGCCTCCTAGATCGCCGGAAATGAAACTTCCCAGGCCTTGCAAGTTGCTCTAAAGTTTTCTAAACATTCTTTATTTTGAGAACTCATGTCTTTGAATGGTCATAAGATACTTTATTGAAACAGAAAAAAACAGTTTGGGAAGTGACTTTGAAAAATCTTGACTCTTTTGTGAGTTTGATGCTGGCATTGACACTATTCGGCAAATCTGCACAGTAAGGTCGAGCAGAGGTTGATGACTGGGGGCTCTATAGAAGATGATACTGTAAGCCCACCCCAGATACACCCAGAAAGCCTGGTTAAAATGTGCATAAATGTGCATATTTGCATCGGAAGTCGTTTGAACTGGGAAATCCTTGCTTTGTCACATTGTGCAGGTGATGTCCTGGGGAAGGGTCTAAGGGGAGGGAGCCCCTCCCCTTTGAGAAATTTTTGATCATTTAAGATGGCTTAGATGCAAGTGGAGGGGTAGGCTAACTTCTCCCCCTTAAAAAAACTTAGATGTAAAATGCCAAATCCTTCAATTAATTGGCCCTTGCTAAGAAACTCATTATTTTGTGGTATTTTGGCTGTGGTGTGGCACTCGTAAAAAATTGTGAAATGACAAATAGTACGTGCTATGAATGTTACTGTGTACACTACTTGTGCAATTATATTGCTCTAAGATTCTCAACTGATACTACAGTAGGTCCCTGCAGAGGTCTAAGATGTACTTCTGTTGTAAAAGGGCTTTGGTGACAATTAAGGTATTATGGCCCTAATAATGGTTATAGGATATGGAGTGCATAAGGTGACAAATGCGTGCAAAGCGCGCCGAAATTTTGCACTGAAAATCAGTCAGGTTCCGATTTCTTCCCCAAATTATGAGATGGATTGTGTCAATGTAGCTGCACCAAACGAAATTCATTTTCCTAGTCCAAGGCCAAACATGGCCTTCGTAACCAACAATTTTTACTTCAGTCGTAGGCCAAAACTCTCTCATCTAAGGCCAAAAAGTAATACACCTGAAAAAAGAATACTGAGCCAAGACGCAGTTCGTTACGATGTACAATTGCATAGACAAGGCAACTCAGTGCACTTAAAATGCACAGATCCAATGCAGACAGGCCTAAGCATCAGCCTAACAATAGCACAGTACAGTTAAAAGTTGTTATACCATATACTGTAGCGGACGTATTTACTTAAGAACGAACGTATGTAAATTCAAGTAGCACAAGTATGGCAGAAAACTACGGCGGGAGCTGTATAAGTGGATATCATTTGTGTAGCAATCTCTTTTGATGGTGAGCTTTCGAAGCAGTGATTATCACTAATGATCTGCATAGCTAAACACAGTATTTGCCATTAGACTGTGTAGGTTGTTTGTGCAATGAAGCCTAATTGAGCGAAAAAATACGCAAGCCAGACATGGCGGCCGCAGATTTGTAGACACGTATATATTGTAGAAGTAGTTAGTCTGCACACAGGGGATTTAAACCATTGGTTCATATAGTGTGAGAATCGAATAACAACAGAACAATTTTGAAAGTGAAAAAATATTGGTTCCCGTATGCTGCATCGTGCATCGTGAATGCTTGTGTAAAAAGAATGGTCATGAAGGAAGCGAGCTCAGTATTTATTAGAATACTGAGTGTCTTAATTGATCGATCGCTGGCCAAAAGTGGCCTTCGATAAGTGTAAGGAAAATGGCTGTCGGAGGCCAAAAAAAAAAATTTATGGCAGCAATGGCCACGATGGCCATCGTGAACTTTAAAGCCTGTGCACCAACAATAATTTGAGTGAGGAAAAAGGAGAAAAGGTACAGCCGATTTTCTTCAGGGGTAGGCGCCTGCCTGTAACAAAGCTGAACTTTGACACCGCTACCAGAAGTTGAGAGAACATGGCATAAAATTATATTATAATAAAATTTGGCAGCATGAACTTAAGGCATATTGTAAACAGACACAAATTTTATGAAAACATCATTTTACAACACATCAAACTGTTGCAATGGTTCGAAATTGTTACAAGAGTTAAATTAAAAGTCACATCGTTAATTGCTGAATTTGCTTTATTCGCCCACTATTCTTTGACTCATTCATTTAAAGCGTACTACAATAACATGGTTAAAAGAAAATATACCATATCAGGAGATGTTCAATACAGTTGTTTGGAAAGAAAAAAGACAAGCATATATCCTTCTTTAAAAATTGTTATAACTATAAAGCAAACAAGATCATTGGAAATTTTCAAGATTTTCACTTTTACAGTCACAACTGGATCATCTGCATCTTGCCATGAACGTTACAACACTGGTACAATTCATTTTTCGGCAACTCTCCAATCAGGGAGTATTAACGCCAAGCTGGCGATGCCAGTCTCTAGCCTAGAGACAAACTCACAGTTTAAAATGTCTATGATTAAGGGATAGCAGACGACAAATTAACCCAGAAACTAACTTAGATGACAATTTAAGCCTCCAGGCTGGGAATCGAACACACGACCTCATGATTTGAAGTTGCAATCATAACCACGGCGCACTGCACCACTTGCTTGACACCTTGGCTAATATATGCCAAACACACAGATTGCTAAGTACTACAGAAAGCAGTCTAGCCTAGGCCCACACCTGACGTTACCCCACACCTGACGTTACACAAATTAAAGCCAGGGCAGCTGCTAATACTAATAGCTATGGTAGGATAGGCTTTCATAGGAGTTACATGCAGGGATTTGTGTAACAAAATCGGACTCTCAGAGTGCCCTTAGGCTATATCATATGCCTTCTCAAGATCGACTTACAAACACTATCGATGACAGAGACATTATGAATAGTCAAACCAGCGTTCGGCCCTGCCGATCTTCAAGTTCAAATTTATTTGGTTCGGCGACCAGGCTGACTTTCCTGTAAAATGGAAACAACGAACTCTGTGTCAATTCTAAATAAACTTCGCTGACGGTGTATTGCATTGAGTTAACGTTGCAAGCTAGGCATAGGCTACGTACGTGATATAATGTACGTAATCGCCTCGCAGAAATTAGATAACTTACGTTAGGCCTATTGACATTTTGTGTGGTTCTCAACCAAAACATTCACATGTGGGAGTGTTACGTAATGGTAAAGCTGTCGCAAGCTAGGCTTGTCGTAGTCAGGATAACCCTGCCGTTAGGTAACGTTTTCAATTGGCCTTTTCACTTACACCTTAAAGCATATGTGCAGAGACAAAATGAAAACGTTATCTCACACATAGTTACCCTGACTAGACTCAGACGTAGAGATAAGGACTAGATTAGTTACAAATAAACAACGTTCTGAAAGTTATCCTGTTGGAATTGGAAGCAATGATAGGACCGGAACATTGTAGGGACCTTTTACTAGTTGTAATATCTGTTTTCAGTTTAATTTTAAAAGACTTAAAAAAATTCACAATCGGTCATGATAGGTTTTATTTCCGGATCGTAAGATGCACATTAATACATATTCATTAGAGGTGTGCCCTCTTCACCCAGTCAAGTAATATAGATAAATATTTGACAAAATCATTCATCCTATCACAAGCTGAGTTATTTCTGTTTGATGAATAACCATATAAGCGAGGGAAGGTGCTGAATATATCCTGACTGATCCTAAATGTGAGAAATTTGTATTTGGTGAATGAGAACTTCAAGAAGCGAACCTTCACGTGAACGTACTGGAACGACGACAAAACATCGACAGGAATAATCCAAAAGCATCTTCTTTGGTAATAAGCTCTGTACTATGAGTTAATGAGTTAATTAGGCCTAAAGTTGGTACTATGAGCGTGACAAGCTGTCAACCTGAAACGGTGAAAGAGCCATTGCTATGTCACACGCATACTCAACTGTACAGGGCTCAGACTGTACATGCTGTACTTTTGTTACTGTGTTGTTTGTGAAGTTGGTGATGTTACGGTACAGCAGCATTAATGTAGTGGATTACCAACACTTGTTTGGGTTGAAATGTAGAAGTATACTTAGCCTAGTTACGGTTACTTCTTCATAAATACAAGCCCAGTAAAAAAAGATGACTTTTGATCACAAATATGCGTATAAATACATAGCCTATTCATATTCACATAATTCCCCTTCCCCACAGACCTGTGTGTATTAACCGACTTTTGGAGGTGTTTGCACAGTATGAAGCAGAAGCAGAAGAATATTGCTGTTGGCATTTATCTTATTATTGGATTGGTTTTAATAGCAGAATGCCTTGCCCTAAAGGCTTCCCATCATTGCTGTCCCTAGGCCCTAGGGCTGATCCCGGGACCCCTATTTGTCCCATATTTCACCAATCTGAAGCTATCACAGGATTCATCCTCGGATTTGTCCTTGGATTCAAAGTTCATCCTCGTATTCATCTTCATATTCATCCTCAGGTACAAAATTCATCCTCAGCTTCATCCGCGGATTCTTCCTCGTATTAATGCTGGGATTCAAGATTCGTCCTCAGATTCTTCCTTGTTTCCATCCTCGGATTCGTCCCTGTATCCGCAGATGAATCCGAGGATGAGTCCAATTGCGAATCCGAGGGTAAATTTTGAATACGAGGATAAATTTGGAATTTGAGGATGAACAGAATCTGAGGACGAATCTGAGGATGAATCCTGTGATAGCTTCAGATTGGTCTGAAGCTATTCACAGGATTCATCCTCAGATTCAAAATTCACTCCATTGCATGATCTTTTGTACAATATGGGCAGAAACTTGTTTCGGAAGTAAAAGCTGCACTTGTTGACGGAAATTCCAACATTGTATATTTACTGAGTGAATATTCTTAAAGCAAATAGTTCATTTCTTGATTATGTGATTGTGTTAGTTGGTACATGTGAATACATTGTAACCACCTTGGTACGAAATGGTTTGCAAATGTGAGGTGCATCTGTTATGGTGAAAATGGGAAAGATTGCTGCAATTTTGTTGTTTTTGATGTAAAATTTGAAAAATAGGAAAAATGTGTCTCTTCAGACCTTACAAAGGAACTTCTTGTTTAATTTAAACATTTGAATCAAATTCTTTGCAGTTGCTAAACTCTACATGTCTTACTTGTACCACAAACTAAGTATCAAATTGTGTGCCCTTGCTTGTTTGTTTCGGACGTAACACAAAATGTTGACAATTGTTACTGTGTGCTAAAATCCAAGTGAACATTAATAAATACAGGAATCATATGGGCTTGAAATGAGAACTGTGGGCATGATGACAATTTATAAAGGTGATGGTCAACAAAATGTGAATGATATGGGTGAATGATGATGGTACAGGGTAGTACCATTAAAAATCATGAACTGTGAAACAATAAGGTTTATGATGACCAATGAACATGGTGATGACCATGATAAATTACTTGAATACATCCATGACTGATGATCCTTGATGATGATGAAACTCTTCCATGATTAGGATGCCTCATCACTAAAACAGCAGAATGTAGTTAAGTGTGGGTGCATGTGTGTATGTGGGGGGGGGGGGAGCAATAATGATAGTGTTTGAGATGCTCGGCAAATTTATAGGCTCAAAATCAAGTAAAGTAGCATTTTCTATTAACTGCAATGAAGAAGAACTTCATATGTGTGGCGGGTGCGGGTTTGGGGGTGCAGGAGGATTTCACGACTCCACCTCACCCCCTTCCACTGCAGTGAAGGTTGGCTATGAGGTAACTATAATGTAAAAATTCTTGGTTCAGAACCTATTCTTTCTTAGTGCTTTATACACAGGCAGGAGATGATTTTCCTAACAATGAGTAGTGGGCTGTGGTATGTAGGCCATGCAACAATATACAGGAACAATTGCAACATGAATGCTACAGTATATCTGGTGAGGATTTTCCTTATTATAAGTTGTGGGCTGTGTAATGCACTAATGCACATATGTTATACCAGAAACAACTGAATTGCCACAATGTACCCTGAAAGAGCAAACCCATCTACATGTTACTGTTCGATAGGTGATTGGTTGAAAAGAGTTAATGGATTCAAAGATTTATTATTGTCATGTACTGTACATGCATGGAACATTGCAGAAGAAGATTGCCCATGAAATGGAAAAAAATGTAAGATGATCGTGGATACTGTCCAGTTATGGGTCAACATTTTGACAGTAATTTCTACACCTCCATACACTGAGCTCTTTTCCCCCATACCCTGATTGGTAGGATACCACATTAAAAACAGCTTAAATGGCTGGGATAAATCTACCCTACTTCCATGGGCATAAATGACTTGCTCATTGCCATTATAGCACATTGCAAATTAGCATTTAAGAACAGTTACTGCTGTAAAATTTACTTTGATTTCTTGTTTTTTACTTAATTATGGTAAATTGGTAAATTTAAAAATTACTAACTGTGCAAGTCAAAAGTCAATTTTGTCCAGCCTGGAGACCAGGCCAGCCAGGCAGCCACAAGGCCAGTTTTGTGGCCTTTGCCTAATGTAACATTGACTTGTCCTTATTGTGAGGATTCTTCAGCCTTTAATTTAGCTGAATCCTTTTGGGACCATCTTTAAAATGAGTTTTAATAAATTTCTCTAGATTTTATTCTAAAGTGTATTTTTCAAAAGGTGAATTTCAGCAAGTATGTTGCATGCTCAGAAGTGAAGTTGTAATGGTAAAACAGCTGGGTTAAAGTTAGATTTGATTACTACAAGAAAGAACCCTTAAAAAAACAAAAAAAAAATCCTTAAATTAGTTGGTGAATTAAATACTTAAACCAGTTAAAAACAACTGAATTAAAAAAAAAATGATACAGATACAAAAAAGATTATAAATATGAACTGTTGTATATGTGCACACTTATGGAATATTTATAATCTCAAGTTGAAATCTTATTTTCATCAAACTACTGTACATTAAATGTGCACAGATGACATGTTGAATTGTCAACTTCAAAAATATGGCACTGCAGGGTTTGTCAGTTAGTTACCCAATGTTCTACATTAACAGCTTGTACAAAAAAACAAAAAAAATCAGTTGAAATTTTTATTAACCTTTGGTTAAATTATATACCTCTTTCCTACTGTACATCATACATGCATGGTTCTGTGAAAGCTGGTAACATCAGGGCTTTACTCAAAATTGAATGGTTAGACTATGCTGTACTGCATTGTAAGCCATATCAGTAGTTGCGCTTGACCTCAGGTACAGTATGGTCTCTGCTCTAGAACCTTGGCCCTACTTCAAAACTGCAAAAAGGCATTTTTAGTGTACTGTATGTTTACATTCATAGATGTCTTGAGATTCATAGTGATCTATGGTACTTCGTACTCAAAAATGGAAAGGCTTTTGGAAAGGATTTTTTTTTTTTGGGGGGGGGGGAACTAATTCACTTACAGTATGCAGTATACATTAAATAAAAATTAAGTTTTACAGCTGTTCATGTCTGAACTGTAGTCCAAGACCCCAGGTACCACATTGGCTGTGAAATTGTACAAATTCACAGTTAAGTGTGGATGTTTTGTAAGATATTGCTTTGCTCTAGCATTAAGGCTTTTTAAGAAAAGAAACTGTTGACAAAGTGTTCATTTGAAACATGTATGATCAACACTATTTTGTTGGTTTATCAAGCTGTTAAAACTGCAGCACCAAGTTATAGTATTCTCAGCATTTTAGATGAAATGGGCAAGAATTATCCCAATAAAATCTGTAAAGGAAGGCACTTGCACAAACCCGTTCTTGATCTGCTAATTGTTTCCATCAGCCACCTTAGTGTTACAGCAGTATCAGAATATTCTTAATACTACGTAATTTGGAATTTTGGAATTTTTGCTGAATTTGTTAGTATAACTGTAAGACATGTTGATTTTCTCTCAATAGTCCTACTGTTTTACCTTATAAACATTAAACATAGCAGGAGTCTTGAACTTGATCGAATTGTTGACATGTTGTTATGTCCAAAACAAAGTTTAGTGCTTACTGGAAAATTCTTAACTTTTAAAGCTACTCCAACTTTTAGTGTTCTGTTATATTGAGGACTCCAACATAATTATACACTGAGAAATTAATTAACATTACAGTAAGTGATTCATGTAGTTTTAATGAAAACTTTTTGACATAAAATTCCCAAAATCAAGACAGTTTGAGCTTGCTTTTGCGTTAAAATTTCTCTTGTCGCTACTATCAGTGCGAAAGATCACTTTTATTATTTGCCAACCTGTCACAAATAACATCAATGAATTAAAACTTGTTTCTGATCAGCTTTTACCAAGGCAGATGAGCCTCAATTCATGCATGTTTTTGCATCAGGAATGGGTATTTAGTAGCAAACCAGTATCCATGACAGAAAACTAGAAATGAATTAAGCTATGAACTTTTCTGTTTCCTAAAATTTAGTGTTTCTCATTTCAAAAAAAAAAACATTTTTAAGGTGACATTTCAATTTTTAAAGTTAGCCCAAATCAGGGGGAATTGGTATAAGTTAAAAAAACCAGTGCCATTTGCCTAATCTAACAGGCAATTTCTCAAAGCTGTGTCTTCAAGAGAGAAACTAGTTATTGACATTTTCAACACATTTTTGATTCCTTGCCGAAGGCAGGCAAGGAATCTATGCGATGGTGATGTCGTGTGTGTGTATGTGTGTGTGTG